>JAQFYD010002309.1:0-10026 GCA_034694225.1 Bourletiella hortensis
CTAAAGCTGACTGCCGCCCTCCCCATAATCATCATTGAAGCAATCAAGTAACAAAGGGCACGATAAAACAATCATATATAAATAGATAAAGAACTGTTTTTTACCCTGAGCAGTAAGGAACTTCTGGAATACATCGGTGGTGATAAGCGGTTGGGGTAAAAGTCGCAAGTAGAGCTTCACAAGGCCACACATGGAATGAATATCAATGTGCTGACTCAAATCTGCACTCTCACGTTCTGTAATATCGCAAAGAATATAATTATTATTATTGAAAATAGGCATTAAAAAAATTATTTATACTCTAGGCGATAGAGATAATTCTATAGTGAGCTTCAATATTAAATTATATACACCTGTGCCGAACTGCCAACAATAATATCGCCGTCGTCAATACCTGTCCATACTTGGATGTAAAGTGCATATTATGCCGATGATTCGCCACACAGACTTTATATGCCGGCTTAGCATGTAATTACATTTAGTCCTGCTTATACACATTATTTCCTCCCAGCCTTATGACCCCACACGTACAACAAGCATCACCACTAGCCATGTAATATATGCGATATGCAAATCCTTATCATGGTAAACAATCCTAACCTGTGGAGCGGAGGTAATTAATTATTATTATTATTGTATTGCCATGCTTTCCGCAACTTTTCACTGTCACAAACTATTATTATTATTATGCGTACTCATATCTCCCCAACAGTACACGTCCCATCCAGATTTTTCAGCTCTCATGTCATAGCAGCAGCCCAAGGTGTGTTTAGTTCCCTCATGACTTTGAGCGAGCACATTATAAAGCCCATTCCAAAATCCTTATCATGTAAAAATTCTTTCTCAAGTTCCGCTCGTATTGTTGTTGACACTGTACTTTCGCGTCCATACATTGTATGTAAACTCATTGACATCGTGCCGTGCAAATTATTTAACACATTACTGCCCCCATGTCCAGTGTGTACTTGATGATGAGGCACAAAAAAATTCTACCGGCCTGTCAAACAGCAAATTACTCCGTCGACCTTAATCATGCGGGTGTCGACATGCGTGTGTATATTATTTTAAATTAGGATTCATAATCACTATTATTTATTTAGCACATCACCCATTCATTCCTTTCCTAAAGCCAATGTGCTCAGCGTATCCAATCCTCTAGCTCATTCTCACTAGCTAGCACTACTCATCTACTGTGCTCGTCTTCGACTATGTCGTGATTAGTATGCAAGACGGAGATGGTTAATTAAATATTCTTACATTCAAACTCGAATAATTCATACCCCAGACGGTCATACTATCTCTGCTATGCTTCATTCATAAGTAAGGAGGACCAAAATCTGCTTTTTTTAACGATTCAATTCTGCTTTTTCTGCTTTTAAAATTTTGAAGCATTTGCCCCTTTATTTCTAGTCCTTAAGCATATTTTCGGCATAAATTTTGGAATTCGAAACAGATTTTGCCTTTAGGCGAAGCAATATGTTGCTTTTCTGGTCCTGAAACCATTTTCAGGCGTCACTGCAGGAAGCTAACGTGCCATAACTTGACAAATAGTGCATAATTCGCGAGAAAATGCACCAAAAAGCTATCAAGTTGTACCAATTTTTGCACTAAATCAGCTAAATTTTGAAAAAACCTCAGCTTTTTCAGCAATTTCTGCTTTTGCTGCCATTTTGGACAAAATTCTGCTCATTTTGTAGTTCTGCTTTCCCTGCTTTTCAAAATTTCAATAAAATCATTTTTATACGTAAAAAAATACGGGGATTCCGAAAAAGTAGGACATTTGGGGTCAAAAATGACTTCTGCTCGCTCCTGCTTTTTCTGCTTTTGGTCCTCCTTATTCATAAGGGCTTTTGTCATGCTTCTAAAACAAAAGGCTTGCCATTGGATCTTGAACCAATGATCATAAGATTCACGTTCTACTGCTGCAAGCTAGATTACATTTTTCTCGACCGCAGTAACACAACTGCGATGCTTTATGATAGGAAGAATGATCAAACACGCAAGGAGAATATTTACTCTGTATTATTATTGCTGTTATTACTGTATCACGCAATATGTCAGGCGGTGCTGGAGGGACTTCCTCGGCAGGTATCACGAAAATATAATAATCATCCTCTTTTAAGACCTCGTCTGAAGCCGATAGGGAAAAAATGTAATTTTATTCTTCTTGCCGTCAGGACCGGGAAGATTACACACAGACAGGGAGGAAAACGTGATTATAGGATGTCACGTTATCGGTTAGCTGGTGTCGGCATGATGGTAAGCGAGGGCGCTATTCTGGCACGGACCCACGTCACCATGAGGATTTACGTTATATGACAGGCTTAAAAATAATCGCTTGAGAAAAAATAGAAACAAGTTTGCCATTGTCCATCCAACAAGCCATCAATCCGTTAATCTCATATCAATCTTCACTCCTCTTGATCCCTTCCCTACTACACGTCAGTCTCACTTTCATACCACCTTTCTCGACACTGACTTTCAAAAGATAGTAATCGGGCCATACATCAATTTCAACCCTATGTGTAGCATTGGGTTGACAAACAAAGAGGAAATAGTATTATGAGTCTCTTCAGGTCAAAAGTTCATCCAGTTTTCATCACAGCAACGCCGAGCTTAAGCTGGTATTTCCATAAATTACCTCAAAGCTACAAACTATGTGGGCCTACGAGTATTTTTTCCTCTTCCGTGAAATATATGAGTCTTTGGTGTTCATCCCGTAGCCGTTCTCTATTCTTTCAGTAACAACTTTCGGCTCAGCTATGATACAAGCAAGTTGTAGTATCGTGTGAAATAAATGATTATCTGTATCAAGAAGAATGCAGACTTGGTCAAAACAACTCCCGTGGCATTTCGGCTCACATACACATGTACTCAAATACATATACGCAAAACATGGATGAAATATATGCTCACGAAAAAACGAACGAACGAACCAACCTTGCTCAAGAAGAGATTTCAGCCGCTCAATGAGTTCTCTAGATCCTGAGACTCTGTAGATTCCTTCAGTATAAATTCCACGTTTTTCTATCTCCGTAATACATTTCTCAAGAACAAATGGAGGCTTCCCACCGCCTGCCGCTTTCACCAAAGTTGTCAGATCCGTCCCGAAAATCTCCTTTAAAAATTCTATCCTTGGCTCACATTCATTGAACGTCTTCTCCACGCAAGATGTATGAATGCTCAAGCCGCAATCTGCAGAGACCACAAAAAAATCATTAATTTATTACACAATCGTGCGTTCCCTACCTTCACCACACAAACATTTCCATTCGCACGTTATTATTATCATTAAATACAAATAAACACGTGTATGAAACCTTGTTCACGCACTCATTAGTTCCCTCCACATATATATTTTCATTAGTCATACAATTTAACAAAGTTTTGCCTGAAAAAAAGTACTCTCCTATGCGTAGGAAATCATCTGCTGCTGCTGCTGCTGCTCGGAGCAAGTCAGTGATGGCTTACGGTTTGGTTTAGCATCACAGAAAAATATTATTTTCAACAACAACAACAACTACTACTACCAGTATAGTACAACTCCTGCTCAGCTGTAACAGTTTTGGATGAGGAGGATGAGAAAAAGTAGCAACATTTCAAGCTTGCATGTGTCGTCCACATAAACAACATTCAGCAGGACTGACTGACAGGAATGGAAGGGAGGTAGTAGACATATGGAAGGGAGCATCTGTATTACTCTGCTGGGAGTATTGAAAGACAACTCTTACTCTCATTACAACGTTCCATTCAAGCTGACAGGAACGAGGAAAATCTTGTGGAGGAAATAGTGTCAAGTTACGGGTCAGCCTACTTACTTATTCATCGTTTTACACTTCTTTCTTTAGCTCATAGCTAGTACAAGAGCAAACCCAAGTTGAACGGTAGCAGAGTAGTACTTTAAATGAAATAACTAATCAAAGCCATATTCAGTACAACTTTACAAGCAATTTCGGGTTCGAGTAGAAAAAAGCGGACACACAATACATTCTTCAGAACAGTCTGGCCATTAAACGCATACTCAACTCACCTTTACATTGCAGTCCTTGACTAGATAAGCCCCACATAAAATTTTGACAGATCTGACATCGAGACAAGCTCTCAAAAGTATGGATGAGGAAGGAATGTGTTTTCAGGTCGAGATTCCGCCGTCGTTCCTGCGTCAAAAAATTAAAATACATTGTCAGTAATTCTTTCCTATTACAAGTCACATTACAATATAATCACCATCTCTATTGTGTCAGCGCGACTACTTTTGGAGCTCTTCAAAGATACTCATGGAACAATTGCGGACGCATGGAACACCTCACGCAAGTGTTCTTACGTCCTTATAAAACACAAATTAAATGGCTCGCTATTGTTCCATTGAAAAGTAAACGAGCATTTCCAGCAGGAGAAAATCAGTTAGAGGGAACTCTCCAGGCTGAGCACGTAGGAAGCATGAGCTAGCCATCACCTACCTACCTACGACTTCTTCTGAAGCCTTAAGTTACCGTCTTGCTCTTTTGATTCGGAGCTCTTGCTGGGTAACGTCATAATAAATAACGGGAAACTGGACACAGATTTATTAGTAAATACGCATGCTGCTGTGGTACATAGAGCTAAAAAGTTCCGACTATCTCGTTTCACAACAGCAACACAGAGGAAAGTGTAGCTATGAAGAGGGAATGAAGAGTGAAGGATAGCTATGAGTGAGAAAAAAATAGAAACTTAAGATCCGTATCGAGCTGAAGGGCCTCTGCATGCTCATGCTTGAGTAGGAAAATCAAATTAGAATTCTTCCTGCTCAAGTACACCCTCCAACTGAAAACCTGAGGCAAGATAATATGCTCTCACTAGGCTCAACCCCACCGGGACAGAGCAATTTTAAAACAATCTATCAACTTATGCTATTTGAGAATGTCAATTTTTCTCATACTTCTCTATCCCACACACATTCACTTTCAATTGCATCAAGTGAGTACGAGTACACGTCGGAGCAAATGCATGACTACAACGCATCCAGTCAGTCAGTCATATCTTTTTTAACAAAGGCTACACATCAGAAATCTCTGCCACGGTCTGTCCGTCTGTACAATACCATAGAAAAATATGACAAGAGTCATCCAATATATTTAAACATGTTCGTTCACGTCCACCAGAAAGATAAATGCATTTTCAAAGATAAACTTCCTCTCTTCTCCTCGGAGTTCAAAAGAAGACACGTACGCATACGAAATGGCCCAGACATTTCAGCAAAATCATTCTAGCTTTACTTACATAGCTACTTCTGCTGCTGCTGCTGCAGGGAAAATCAAAGACACTTATGAAGGACAAGCGTGTATGTGCATGCATATATAAGGAAAATATTTAAGGAAGCAAGACTTGTATCGAATTTCAAGTCAAATTGAGCCATGAGCGTGAGAGAAAAATACAAGTGTGCACATACTTTGCAAGTTCCAAGCAGCAGCAGCATCAACGTGCACAAAAGAACAACAATAACACCTGGCTATCAACCGGTCGAACACCACTGGATCTTATGATAATGCGACCAGCTGTTCATTATAAATACAGTGAAAAAATTCTCTAAATTCAATCTTCTAATCCTAATTCAAGCCAAACTTGACACGAGAATTTTACTTTTTCTTTCTTGAGTAGCCTGTCCTAACCACTTTTCACGTCATACATATTTTTGTGCTTTAAAACATAAAAAAGAAGAAAAGGTTGTCATAAACAGAGGTCACGCCTCTCATGGCCCCTTGGTCAAATCTGTTCTTAAGGAAGAAAATGTACATCAATCAAATCCTAACCATCCGTGCTGTCCTCATTTTTCAGTTATTCTCATCTTCTCCTTCTTCCCATTCCACAACAAATTACTTATTCTTTTGTTCACCTCAAAAAACTACCTGAGTCATGTTCCATGGCACTTTAAGGGATCAAACTATCAAACCATTCTTTGGTCCTACGCGTACGAAAACATTACTTTTCAGTGGTCATATTACTAAGGTAAGTCTTGGTCCAGCATAAGAACTTGCTGTTGCTTGCGTACCTACGGTGACAACAATAACAGCACCGAACCGCGGGAGGCATGACAGTGTCTTTTGAGCAGACATTTTTTTACAAAGGTTCCCAAAAAGTGTCACATTCATCGTTATCATCATCACCACCACCACAGTCTTCTTCCCTTCCTTGTATTACGCAGCATATTTGCTTACAATTTTCGCACATGACACATTACAACTATTCATGAGTCAAAGTAATAAATCACGGAGTGAAAAGATTTAAAGATGTTTTCTTCTTTTTAACTTACAATGGAACTCCGTGAGGCTGTGGATGCAGATGGACTAGGAGATGATGAATTTTTTCGGCTTGTGTTGTTACTGTAATTGAATTTAGAGTGACCGTTCTTGAGGGATGAGCCATTGTGGAAGTTTGTGAGGTCACACATAAGATCAATGTAGCAGCCCGCCTTTAGGTCCAAGTATAGAGTAGTCAGCCCCTCTTGAACCAGTTCTTGTAAACTGTGGTATGGCTTGTCGCGGTCACCCACATAGAGGAATCCCGTCGCGTCATCACAGGAAATCATGAAATGCTTCAGATGGCCATTAAATCTGCACAATAGAGAAAAAAGAGCACAACATAACTTATAGTGCATTGATGTAGGTGGAGGTTACTATGATAAAGTTTCGTTTATTACACCCTTGCACATAGTATTACAGTAGTGCGACTGCGACTTGGCTCGGAGCCGAACAGCAAATCACATAAGGATGCAACTATCTATCCGCCCTGCTTAGTACAACTTGTGATAAATTGCATCAAATTCACTCATCAATCCTCACACACTACCATTCAACCCTACTTAAGCCAAGGAATTTTAATAGCCAATATACCACTTTGTATCCTCTTTACCTCAAACCATTAGATTGACACCAATTTTTCAGCGCATCGTAGTCATCATCATCACTATGTTAACTCCTAACGATTTTCGTACAATTAAGTGTAGGAGAGAGGAAAATTGGTCTATCGTTCCAATCTCCTCTTAATAAGACACCCAATCATTGCAAATAAGGAAGTTGCAGCAATAGCTAGGGCTAACAAGAAGAAGAAACTTTGACAAGAGCGTAGTAAATTCACAACCTTCTGTGTCAAAGACACCCCATCATAGTTCACAAACGCACATACGAGCTACACATTAATACACGCCCTGAAGCAAAGTCATAAAAAGTTATGATGGGATTAACTGTCATGGTTGGGGATTTCACTTCATGGCGTGCAGAAAAATCGCGTCACTGCTGAAGCTGAAACTATATATGCGATGAGATCCGTGTGCAAATAAAGTATAGCATGCGACAGGCAGTGGTAACAAGATATGACCTGTTGCAATCTGAGAGAGAATCTTATGACAATCATCATGCCTCGGCACCTCTGCTGGAGTCCGCGTATTACTGCGTAAATTATAAATCCACACCTTGACGATATGGCGACAAGCGGTTCTCCGCAACATTCTGACCACTTTCTAAGCCAGTTTTCATTTAATCATTATTATTCCTCAGACTAAATCTAGTCCATCGTATATCTTCATGCATAGCGGAGCTTCCTGTTTCACCAGAAGGTCATGATGATGGCTCACGACGTCACAAGCGGAAACTGTTCCACAGCGGAAAGTCAGTTGCATTCACAGATAGCTGCTACTAGCTATCATCTCGGTGCCAGGATAAAGCTGAGTGCATTTCAGAACCATTCTTCTAATCATCCTTGGCGTCACTTATATTACAGTTTGCTGCTACAGCCTGAGTCATCAGCGCATTCGTTACATAAAAAAACCTCACTTTAATACGAACGAACGAGGCAGGAGATGATATGAGCTGAAAAAACTGTCGCCAAAAAACAAGTCTAATCCGCTTCAGTTCTATAAAGAGCTTTTCTTACTATGCATGCATAGCTATCTCATCCCATTTCTCCAGTCACTTATCATCATGTAAGCTGTATGTTCAAGTTAGTAGCTGTAGCTACACAGCTGAACGCATCCCTGGTCTTTAGTTATGTTCCTAAATCGAGCGAATAAATTCCTCGGGACAAATTTCTAACGAAAAGTGACTCATATAATGAGATATTTGACCCTTTTGTGTACCAACGTGTAAAGCTATCATCGAGTCAACACACAGTTTACATTGCGAGCCACATTAAAGGAAAACAATCTTTTCCAAGCTGAACTGACCGACTCCGGTTGCTCTGGCAGCAACTGCACAGCATCCTCTCTCAAAAAGAGCCAAATACGTGTGTGATGAAATTTCCTCAGAGTCTGTTAAGTCAACTTAATGGAATCATTATTGCAGGCTCTAATAGGTACTGGTTTCGTAGTTAAAGCCATTAAATCTGACGGCTTGATAGGTTAGCCAAAGAAATTATGTCAGCATGGTATTTATATCTCCCTTTCATTATACAATTTGCTGGATAAGGATAGTAGTAAGTAACCTAACCTCTTCCTCCTTCTTCTCGCGTCTCAAGCAACATTTTTATGATGACTAAATAAAAGGCTATCTTTCTCTCCCTTCTTTATGCTATATTAGCCATGCCATGATGAGCTTCCTAATGCTATATTAGCCCTGAGCTCCCTGCATTCAAGATGAGTCTGACGACTCAGTGGTACAACACAATGGTGTTCGTTCAACTCAAGAAGCCCTCACATGTTAATTTGAATTTGTAAAGGAGGTGTACAATTTTTATGTGGACTGATAAGGACATTATTATTATTATGCATTCATCTCTCTTCAGATTAACGGATAATGTTCTCCCCACACAGCAGATGTGTATCATCATCATCCCGCTGCTGCTGCTGGATTGTTTAAAGATTTGCGCAACAAGGCACACTTGCATATTATAATTTAACCAAAGAAACAAAAGTTCCTCTATTTATCATCTTCTCAACCCACATGTCCCTTCAACTTCCTATTATAGACATTACAAGTTGGTAAGGGCGTGCATGCGTACTTTTGTGGAGCATATCATGCGGCGCATCTAATGCCACTTTAAAGAGAATAGAAGAAAAAACCCGCCGCCTAAAGATCATTACTACCACCACCACCACCATGTCATCATGATACAACAACTCATCCCCTGTCACACCAAACTGTTTCATTTAATTCCTCCATGTACTACCATAGCAGTGTACGCAGCTGCTTAACTACAAGCCTCTCATCGTTAACCATCAAAGGAAGCAAACAAAACCATCCCACACACACATACAAAGAGCATACACACTACGATCCTCTACCTTATGTCGCAAGTCCAAACACTTGGACATCATGTGCTTGTGCTTGTGCACATGCATGGAAACCTCAAACATGATTAAATATGCAAAGCTAAGCGCATTGTCGGATAAAATTCAAGTAAACCTTTGTTAGTTCGCATTATTATCAACTCGCCTGAAGCAACACTAAAGCACAAGTGCAAAGCACGAGTAATTCCTTCACTACTGGGGACAAACAAGCAAGCAAAGCTACTTGGCTGACTGACAGAGCAAATTATTTGTGGGAATAAAAAATTTGCAGTCTGTCTTTCCCAAATGTAAAGAAGGATTCCCTGGAGCTTATATCTGTCATCACTTTTACTCAGCATAGCAGTCATCGTGGGACCATTAAACATGGATTTTACATTCAATGCCACAACGAAACAAAAGAGGATAGGGAAACAAGACGTGGAGTGGAATAAACTCCCTGTTTTTCCCTCTCCTTACAGCACTGACGGAGGTGGACAATACAAATGGGCTGGATGATGAAATAATGGAGGAATTTAATTTATATATATTTCATGATGATGCTGACTGTACACATGAGCATACAAAAAACATTAATGCTGCTGCTGCTGCTGGAAAGGAGGAATAACAACGGCAGCTACAACAATAACATTAAATGAAGCATAAACTGCTACAAGGCACACATTTCCACCCCTTGTAACAGGGGAAAACTTCGTGTTTACTTGTGCATGTATGCCATGGTTGCTGGTGAGGATGAGAAGGAAAAACGAAGGAACAAACTAAACTCCACT
>JAQFYD010002310.1:0-10026 GCA_034694225.1 Bourletiella hortensis
ATTTGCAAATCGCCATTTCCTTGCATAATAAAACGGCGGAGCTTGATCAAGGCCTTCTCACGAAGAATAACTGTTGGCCCGGCCCATCCTGTTAGAAACATGATAATTAGTACATCGATCCATCGTTACAATTCATAATACTGAGTAAGATTGAGGAATCACCTTTATGTTTTGCAGTTTGCTCAGCCGCCACTGGGTTCAAAATGTAAACCTCGTACTCACCTAAAACATAATAATAATATAACCGATGCTTTGCTTAAATTTCTCAAAAATGTTCACATACCACAAATTCGGTTGAACACAATTCTAGCCTTCACAGTAGCCAGAACCAGGTCGGCCTTCTTGAAAAAGCTGACACGATCATTCTTATCCAGGATTTCAAATGCTCTGGATTTTGTTTCCTCTTCATCACCAAAGAACGGAATCACCTCGTCCCGACCTGAAGAAGAAAAGACAATGATTTCACGACTCAGTTCGGCCGAAGCTCTTTAGGATTTGCACACTCATGCTCACCTTCATAGGTGTGGATTTGGTCCAATAAAGGGTTGAGCCATTTAACCAGCCGTCGCCCCTCATAGTTGCTAAACTTGACGACGCTATGCTTTCCCTGAATACCCTGGAGGTGTCGGCCAATGTAGTAGAAATTACATTGGTGAGTCGTATTCATGGCTGACCTGATGTAAATGTTGGTATCCAACTGCGAACCTTTCGTTGCAAAAAAAGACCAGTTCTTTGGATCTTCACTTGGTGAGAGGGCAACTTGTCCAAAAGCCTGATGGGCCACTGCAAATATAATTACGATAATTAAGATCGGAACTGGTTACTAGTCTCAATGTGAGAACTTACTGTCTTTAGTGAATTTGGGTCGAAGTGAGCCTTTGTAAAATATGTCAAAGAAATATAGCAAGAAGGAATTTGATCAGTTTGAAATAATTGAAGTGGAGGCCAAGAGAAACAAATCCGCACTGAGACCTGGTTGCATTTATACGAGTATTTATACTATTTATTCGCGCTCATCTTCTTTGTCGGTTCTTTATACGTTTCCATGAATTACAAGATATTAGGAGAAAACGTTACTGATCCTCTCACCATACTGAACTTGAGCGCGAACGTTGTGTCAAGACCAGCTGCGTCAACCGACCGGAACCGTCATCGGCCTTGTTACACATACGGAATGCGAAGGGAAAGTCATCTGTCCTGGAACGTGAGTTGGCCGTTGCAAAACAAGACTGGATAAGAGGTACTTCCGCTTCCTTGTTCAATAGCCAGGGAAGTAGCAGGGTGAGAATGTTTGGCTAACTTTCTTGGTTATAGATCGCCACCCGCTTTATTTTCGCGCTGGAATGTTTCCGGCTTTTGTTCACCAAGTTTGTAACGGTCACTCTGTCAGGCCTTTAAAATGAGGAGAATTATTCAAGTCTGTACTAAGTCCTTCTTCAGAGTCTCTCGAAAGTGTTCCATATTATTTGAGTAACCATGAGTGACGACAAGGAATTTGCGGATTTTTTGGTCATTCAGCCAGAAGCAGTAAATGCTAATTTCTATAGTTCGCTAAAACCGCGGTTCGGTCATGAAGGATCTGCCGGCGTTCCGTCGGTTCCTTTCAATCGACTGAGTGAAAAACAACAACAGATTTGCAAACTTGTACAGAGTCACATTTCCAAGCCCGTGGAGCGGCAATTTTCAGAGGCTCTCAGAATGGTTATCATCGGCCAAGCTGGTATGAATTCACGTATATATCTCTTTTCTCAGTAACTAACCATCGTCTTGTTGAAGGTTCGGGAAAGTCGCAACTTCTCATGCATTTGAAGACGATACTTGAAATAAAGAGGGAGGAGGACCGGAGCTTCCAATACAAAGCGGCAAGTTTCACCGGATTGTCAGCTCACAACATCTCGGCTGAGACCATACACGCATGTTTCCGTGTACCCTTGTTCAAGCCTGTTGATCAGTGGAGATGGCATCTTGTAAAAGCTGTTGACGAGCGAACCAAGATAAAGTTTGCAAATGTCCGCATGATTATCCTTGATGAGTTTCAAATGATTTCAAAGAATTTGTTTGCATACATTGACTCCTTCTTGCGATATTGTGACCCAAGCAGGGCCGAGTTTCCATTTGCTCAACGGTCCATCATCTTGGCGGGTAAGGAGACTGTACAATGTGCTAAATCATTATTACTTTCAATTGAAAAGATGCTAACAGATGATGAATCCAAAAAGGGGACCCGTTTCAACTTATGCCGGTAGGAGATGTGTCCATATTCTGGCCCTGCTTCGCAGACCGACAGTCTGAAACCGAAATTCAAATAACTCAGGTTTATCGAACCGAATTCAAGACCGTCTTCATACTGGACTCTAGCTTTCGGCAGGATTCTGACAGTGGCTACTATGAATTCCTGTGTCGTCTGAAGCAAGGCAAGTGTACCGAGGCCGACGTTGATAATCTGAGGGAAAGGATGAAGAAGAACCTGAATGATGATGAAAGAAAAGTTTTTTCTGAATCACTCAATGTGTACCCGACACGCTTCTTGTCTCAGCAGCATAACATGTAAGCTTGTATCTGCTTCATAATACAATGACAAAGAATACTTTTTAAGTGTTTGTATACTCTCACAGGAAAGTGCTGAAGGAAACATTCCATCCGGATGAAATTATTGACATTGACCAGGGCTCGGCCAACTTGAAGATTGCCAAGGGAGCGAAAATAATGATAACGAGGAATTTGACAGTTCCAGGAGGAGTATACAACGGCGCTGTGGCCACAGTTGCTGATATAGTGTATGAGGCAGGACCGGCAAAGAAAGCAAAATATATTATTGCAAATGTAAAAGATTATGATGGAAATGTTATTGTCAAAACTGACGAAGGGTGGGGAGTCCCAGTTTTTCGCATGGCGGAATCTGAGCTTTGTGAATCCGGTCGATCAAAGTACAAAGTCATGAAGAGATTCCCCATCCTCCTCTTTTATAGTTCGACTGCCCATAAGTCCATCGGTCTTTCCTTGCCAAAGATTGCAATTTTTCTTGACTCAGCCGAAATGTGTCCTGCCTTGGACTTTGTAACATTCAGCAGAGTCAAAGATTTTCATGATTTGATGATCTTGGATGACAGCATTTGTTATGAACGATTTTCAAAACTCTCTGCAAAGCAAAAAAACTTTTTGACTATTGTGAATCGTGAAGAAATGCGTTTGAAAGCATTGGAATTGAATATGCAAGGACAGTGAATGTATGTACAAATTTTACAATTTATTTATTTACACATTAATGAAATTACAAATAAATGATTACATTACATATTCCTTAAAACTAGTAACACTGTTTACTACTATTATTTACATTTCATCTTCGGCCTTTCGGCCCTCATTCACAAACTCTTTTACAGCTTTGTCATCAAATTTCATATAATCCTTTAACAAATGGCAGCCGAAAGGTAGAGAGAAATTTATGTCATCTTCTTTCACATAAGCACGTGCCAAATCCAGCGAGTGCAAGGCTAATTTCTTAACTCTAATTCCCATCAAATCATGGTTCCTACTTCTCAGTTGATTTACCTCAACGTAAACTCTCTTATCTTCCTGCAACATACAATTTACAAAAGTCTCGTGATCAATCTGTCTCTTACTTGTAGCATTAACACCCTTAAGCCTTGAATCATGTACCCCTGAGCAATACTGCAGTGAATAACACTTTGATTTTCCTGCACACAGAGAATGTATAGAATCTGACTCAAGTTTCCAGATACCTGGCTTGTTTTTGTTCTTTTCACGCAAGTTCGGCACACTTTTGTATCGCTCAAAGAGCTTGTGATTGACGGGGAGCTTGCTGAAATCAAAATGCTGTTCATTTTGAAAGAGGCCGTCATAAAAGCTGCCGGGACTCGTTTCGTCATAGTAAAAGGTTAAACCGTCGGTGTCATAAGATCCTATTCTCAAAGTTGGGCCGAAAATTGCAAACAGTTGGTCATACACCGCATTATAAAATATTTTTTTACTCAACCCTAATACCGAGAAGCCAGTGGCGATAGGGTTCTGAAATGTTTGCGTTTTAGGTGTAAACGTCATGAGACTCAAGTTGGGTGAAAGTGACTTGAATGCTTTCAGACGTGTGTCAGCCAATAGTTTCAATGCTTCTATACGTGTAGTACAAAATTTTAGCTCAATCTTATTCTTATTACTCATTAACGTCCTCCCATAACATCCATTCGAGTAGAGTTTGTGAAAGAGGCTGGCAGATTCAGTTTTGGCGGCCTTTCTTTGCTCTAAGTTGAATTCTATGAAATCTTTCATATACGGCCGTTCCTGAAACCGAATGGCCCGGCGAATCGACGTAATTCTCAAGCCGTTTTTAACGTAATAGCCTAGCTCCTTATAGTGTACTACGTAAGCGGTCTTATTGAAGTGATTCAATGTCAATTTCGGCTGTGTCGTAAAGCTTTTCCCTGTACTACCTAAAGAATTCAGAATCCGCTTCTGGCGGTTGGGTATCATCTCGTATTTTATTATTCTCTTTTCTGGGGCAAAAGGAAGATCTATGCTCCTTAGCTGAGCCTCAATAGGGTACTCAAGGTCAACCTCAAGTATCCACCCAAATCCTAATTTTGTACCAATGTCTTCGTCGGCCCAGTCAATATTTGCTAGGCTGGCTGGGTCGACCCACTCAAAACCTTTGTATGGAAGCGGCTGGCACATGGAGAAAGCATACAAGCTATTTATGTCTACGGATGCAATGTATCTAACGGGTTTAGTAGGGTCATAATCGGGGCAATTTGGATGGTTTGCAGTGACATGTTTTAAACTGCATCCAGAAATGCCCCCTCTTAGATTTTCAAGCATTTCAATCATGGAATGGTCTCTAATATATTCCAATTCTACTTTGCTAGTCTTTAAAAAACATTGCCAAGATAGGCCGCTGATAGTGCACACCGCACTTGGATCTACTTGGTAAGTTTCAAATGTCTTCATGCGGAAGGTTTCCCAAACTACAGCTAAAAGGATGACATCGATGACGTTATATAAGGCCACCCATTCCCCAAATGACTTAATATCAAACTTGTTGCAAATCAGGTTTACTTTGTCCCACTCCTCGTCTGTACATTTTGTCTGTCTCAACTCATTATCATAATGATGTCTCGCGGGCATAGCTACGTTTCGGCCCAGTTTATCCGGTCCGTCCAAAAACTTGTAAGGAAATGGTAGTTTGGATAGAAGCATTGAAACATTGGATTCGGTGGGAAAGATTCTCGGCCTACCCGGTCTTCTATTACTATCTTTAGCCCGCTCAGAGTCTGTCCGATAGTTATCAAGTATCCCATAAGGACCGAAAAGAAATGGAAAAGACTGGTTCACGAGATTGAACGCAGGAACTTTTTCCTTCTTCAGATTCTCGGCCAAGTTCGCTAATGAGCCATTCAAAAAGTTTGCACAGTCTATGAAACGAATTTTTGTCTTTCGGTTACCACAAGAGCTCTTCTCTGGGTTGTTAACCTTCGAAGTACCGCAATCCGGCAATGAATCATCAGTCTCTATGACCATCTCAACAAATTCTTCACTATTACGAGCTATCACCCTCACATTCTCAGCTCTAAACTGGGTGCTTTCTAATCCTTTTACAAGAATATGCAGATCCCATCGGCTAGAATTGAAAGCTATAGCTGGAATAGTGTGATATGATCTTTGAGATGTATTACACCGTGCACAGGTAGCCCCAATCATTCTGCCAGTCTGATGGTTGTGATTATATACTTTTTTAACTCTTTTAACCTTGCTTGTTGCTCCACCTGAGTTTGCATTATTCAAATTATCATTACTTACATAATCGTCAACCTGAGCATATAATTGATCCAACTCATCTTCGTCAATCAAACACTCTTCATCTTCAGTAACTATGTCAAGGCCGCTGTCATGAGAAATTCCATAACCCTCCGTAAATTTCTCATGGCAAAACATACATTGTGTGGCCTTTTTGTAAGCATCTAATTCTTCGGGCAAAGGAATAATGGAATTATTTGTAGCTCTGATATACGTAAGAAGCCTCCTTGCGTGAAAGAACATACGCTCAAAAAATGTTTCAACAATATTCGGCCCACCTTCGTGAAATTCGACTTCCTCCAGAGTCACTTCATCGCCTGAATTATAAATTACGGCGAGCGAAAACGAAGCCGGTTGATACTCTGTGTGTATAACTGTATTATTACCACGCTTTTCATTCCTAGGGATCGAAAAATTTTCCCAATCATAAACCAAAGTAAACGGATACATAATCGTCATATCATGTCTCTCAAATTTAAGTACCTTTCCTGCCGGTGGGAATTTGTACAGCTTTACCGGATTATCTTTACAATTACCCTCATGATCTGAGAGCGCTCCATCGCTGGCAAACGCTCTTAAGCAATACATACAAAAGACACGCTTCAAACGAGGATGCAAGCGGAAGAATCGGTTCATGTTTGTAATAAGAACAAAGTGGGTATCCTTAGATCCGTCAGAATCCTCATTCCCGTGAATAAGAAACAAGTTCAAAGCCGTACGGAACTGAGCTTTGGACTTTCTTATAAGTACAATCCTATCCTCTTTATGGCTAAAAACGTGAATTCGGAGCGAATTCCTCTCCTCAAAATCGCTCAAATTGCCATAAATATCTACCTCGTCTTTCACAGGTGTCCAGTCAAACTTGCCGAAATATTTTCGCCACGTGAAATGGTTCGACACTTTCTTTTTGTGAAATTTTGGTCGTGTGGCATTCTCCAAAATAACCTCATTCATATACACACCAGCAGCGACCACGTACTTAAAACAATCAGAGTCCTTATTTCTGAAGTTTATATAACCATGTTGTTTTCGCCCAAGGGGCATTGGGATATAACCCTTTGCACGGGCTTTCTGAAACAGCCGAAGCTCGGCCACCCTAACCTGAAGACTCTCAATGTTTTTCACACGCCAACCTGATCCATTTTGAATAAACTCATCGACGTTGTTATTGATCTCAGACGCGGCCGACATAATTGCCTCAGAAAATTCTTCCTCAGCAAAAACCTCGATGTTCGACGAGTGAAAATAAAAAGACTCTTCTCTTACAGTAATTGATCCATCCTGCTCCACTTCATCCCTTTCCATCAGAATCTGCATACCAAACGTAAGCAACACACTGTGCATTTGTTTGTACAGCTCAGAGAGAAGATGTTCAGTATCTCCGTTAGCTTTCTCAAACGCCGTCGTAACCTTCTTTATAACTTGATCTTCATAGTAGTGGATGTACGTGCGAATTGTTCCGTGGTGGGAGCGGCTTTCCTCACGGAAAAAGCTCTCGTCCAAGATACGGTCCTGCTGTACGTTCCCACCTCCATGTTGTTGTTGTTGTTCGCAAAAGTGAAGATCTTTACGAGCCACATAGCTGTCGCAATCCCCACAATAATGAACAAGCTCGCGATGTCTAGCAAAGTCCTCGTGAAAACGAGTATGGAAAGGACACCCGAACAACGGACACCTTAAATTCTGCAAATAACAATTATACAAATTATGTATAAATGAATGAATGTTAGGGACACGCAACCCTATTCAATACAAAGCAATAATAATTAACAAGCTTACAGCATTCAAGGTTCCAGTAATTTTCGGCTTTGGCTCCGTCTTGGTGACAAAGTTGATGACAGGCCGAGCATTTGGCGGATCCATTGCAAAAAAGTTCACCACACGTGACGCTTTAACCACTTGTATATTTTATTCCCCGTAAGAAACAAGGTAAGACCGAGAGATATGTAAGCAACTGCAAACAAAGTCAAAGACTGAAAGAGTAGCTCCCGGATGAAATTAAGTATAAGATCGTACCTGATGGTGTTCCGTCCAAAGTTATTTTTGCTCCATCGCTTAGAGATGTACATACAATGCTTTGTCCTCCTATTAGTCTACCCAAGATGTTCCTTACAGATTTTATCAGGTCGTCCTTAAATTGACTATCCTGGTAAGTGGATGGTTCACCCTCATTCACGGTACTATTAAGTAAGGCCGAAGCATTATTGTTAAAGGATCCTGAGTCTAAGCTGGCCGCAAGGGCACACAAAGCCAGAGCAATTAATAACGTCCTCAGCATTGTGTAAAAGGATGAGTGAACAGTTATTGTACCTCTGGAATACTAATGCTACTTTCTCTGTTTCCCTCTTTTTCTACCTCTCACAGTATGTAGCATCTTCTTGTTATAAGGTTTCATATATAACCCCTCTATATTAAGCCAGTTATGCGGCCTTCCTCCACTTAAACTTTCAGTCGTTCTGGATGGAAGAATATCTTCAACTTTTACAACTTCTATAGTAACCGGTAAGGGTTCGGTCGGTGAAACGTTTGGTTCATTATTCATGTCTAGACACGAATCTTCCGTCTCCGTAGGAATGACGATCTCTTGTTCGGCTTCCTTCTTATCATTAGAATCAATAACGGTTGGAGGGAAAATTGGTAGCTCTTTTGTTTGGTCCACAAGCGATCCATCTGTCGAACATGAACAGCTCGGCCTTCTCAGATACGTTAAAAACTCTTCGTACAAATGTGGCTCCACTATTCTCATGATTTTAGCCATCACTGACAAAAGAGGAAATGGAATTCCGTCAAAATGATCTTGATAAAAATTTCGGCTAAGACGGACTGCACTAGGGACTGTCTTTTTAAGAATGTTTCCCTAGCAGAGGCCGAATCACTGAGACACGATGAAAGGACGCCGTTAATCTGTGCTATATTCCTGGGTGATACTGTCTTTTTAAATATCTGGATGTTTCGCATACACTCTAATACAGCTTTTAATTGTTCCTCTGTTGCCGACCTTATAGACATTACATAATCTCGCTTCGGACAGCGAGCAATGAAGAATAAAAAGTCCACTTCCTTTTCCAGTCTTGTAAGACAGTCTGACTGTACCCGGTTTGAGATGGCAACGTCGGCCGGACCTGGCCCGTCTTTCGCGTTCATAATAATTTCTTGTATGGAGCCGATTCACAACTGCATAACGGAAGGAAAACTTTTATGTGGGCAATATTTATTGCATATAACCTCCTTGTAAACACAGGAATGTCATGTAGAAGCTCTTGTATGGCTTTCCGTTGTTCCTCAGCGACTGATTTCGTATGACTGGCATAATCATGCCATAACCAACAAGCGGCACGGGACATAAATACAATCTCCCTTCTCAATTCTGAATACCCTTTTGTCTCGACCACCGTAGCCTTGTATATCTCTGCTAAAGCTATACTGGATTTTTCAGACATCATGTCTTAGAGAATGAACACACGACAGTCTTCCGTTGGGAATAAACTTGACCTTACCCAACAAAACCTTTTGTGCCTTGGATGAAAGTCGAGCACAATGTAACCCCAATCCTTTTTCACACAGTGTTCATAGGCCGACTGAAGAAACTTTGTCTGACCAGGACATACTTGCCTTGCTATATTAGTTATCACCGTTCTGTCTCGAATAAAGTCAAATAAAATGAGAACCTGGCTATTCAAACTAATTTCCCGCATTGCACGGTGGAACGCCGTCTGAAAAATGCCAATTGTGGATACGCGCTGATGGTGCGAATGAACAAGGTAATAATCTTTTATGATTTGACAGTCTTCGGCCTTGTTCAATGCTTGAAACTGGTCATCAATGACAAGTATGGAATCATGTTCCACTAAGGATTTCAAGTTGTGTAGAGAGTTTGTAAAGATGATGTTAGGCTCCTCCAATTGTAGCTTACGGAATAGGGGTTGAAAGTCAGCGTAAACCCATACAATTTTATTTACCGGCTCACTAAAGAGTTCATGGCGACGACGAATGAGTTCGTAAACAAACTGAGATTTCCCCGTCCCAGTCGGCCCAACTACAGACCTTGATACAAATACATGATTCAGATGATGATTAGTAATGGGAATGAATGAAACCGACTTACATAGTAAACGGATGCTCCAAAGTAAAATTTACAAACTCCATGATTTTTTGTTCAATGGCAAATTCATACTGACAATTTATTCAAGTGCAATGGCTTAAAAATAGTTTGACAAC
>JAQFYD010002311.1:0-10024 GCA_034694225.1 Bourletiella hortensis
AAATAGTCAACAGGTCAAGACCCGGTTTAAACATCACCCCCAGGGATTCTGCCAGGGCCGGTACAATCACAGCAAAGATTGATAGTAACTGTTATGAATCTCCACGCACTTCTCAAAGTTTCAGGAAGAGAGACATCATCTTCTTCACAAGTACTGGACTCTGTCCCTGTAAACCGTCTCAAGATTTTAGTCTTGTATCGCCTCGGCTTACATCTGTAGAAACCTCGGACACAGAATTTGGATTTGCATTCAGCCGTGCGGACAAAGCGGGGATAATGATCCGCTCCCATGTCCTTCCATTCATACTTTGTTTCACAGGTCCAGGGTAAAATCCCATCAGTTGTTGTCTCTCTCTTTTTCAGCTGGTGTGCTTCTTCATCCAACTTTCGTTGAAGCTCTTCCTGTGTTATGGCAAAATGAGAGCGCTTCAAGGTTGAATCCAGCTGGCGTCTGGCAGCTGTAGAATTTTTGGCAAAAAATATATATAAAATTAGCAAAACTATCGCTCAGGATCGGCCGTTTTAGAAGCAACATGATTATGATTATAGATGGCTTACCAATGGACGGCATCTCGCAATCTCGTTTTCTCACAGTAATGTCCGGCTGGACTATTTCTGCATTGCCAACGAATGGGCCCACGGCTGGCACTTCGTCATTTTGGGAGCCCATGGAAGGATCCAATGGAAACCGTTCCAGAAGACTTCCAGTCCTGTCAGAGTGAATATGAAGATCCCCACCAGGCGAAATCTCAGGGTGAATATTTCCATCCGCACCCTTTTCATTGTAGTAGATGAATAAAACGACCAAAATTGTCTGAAATGACAAAAAAACTAAGATTTAGCCCTGTTCTTCACAGCGATCAAATAGTCCTACTATTGGCGGCTTACCAAGCGAGGTTTCATTACTCTGAAGACGTACCGGGCAGCACTGGCTCCTACGGAAATGTTACGTTTCACCATTCTGCAGTAGACTTTGCTTTCACCAAGTACTTTCTAAGACTGTTTAGACTGACTAGAAAACTGAAGGTATTTATAAAGCTTGAAATTCAAAAGTTATTCAGAAGACCTTTAATAAGTACTGAATGGAGATAGATTGAATATGCCAATGCAAAATTAGCTTTTTTCAAAGAAACTTGGTCAATGTGCTATTGGTATAAACGGAAAAATTGATTCGTCCAGTCTTCAGGCATGATTTCCAATCAAGTTGATCCAAGGGGAGATACTGGAATTAAGTATGGAATGACGGGTTCTTTTATATATGAGAGAAAGCAAAGAAAGAACCACACTCTTAAGCATGCATGGCTATTTATACGCACAGTGGTCATAATATTTTCTACTTCACCATCTATCAGTCTCATCCTCCTCTCTTCTACCTGTCTTGGTCTTGAGGAAACCATGACGGAGATGATTACAGCAAGATTTCCTCTCCTTTTGTGACCAGCAGGAATAACGGCGATTGCTTTCTGCTTCCATGGAACCTGTCCGTACTCATTTACCCCACGCTTTTTTTAAAAACTTCTTGAGTATCTGGCAGAACTTGGTCCGATCCTACCTGTCACTTTCACCATGGTACTTTCTCACCGTTAACTTTCTCCAACCCGTTCTTTCTCCACGGTAGCATCCATCGACATAAACAGCCGAGCCTCTGCGTTCAGTATGCTGGTTTGTTTTGAAACTATGCTGCTTTGGTTGCTAATGGTAACTATTTGGTCCTAAATTTATCTAGACATGTTCCAGCTAGGCGAGCACATCGTGGTGATTTCGTGTGGGCAGAAAAACTGCGATGTATGTAATAAACGGGGCCAAGATGGCAAAAATGATGGAATCATACCAAAGATTTTATTTATTCGGGTCATTTTCAAATATTTTCCACAAATTTCTACAAAGCTGAAATGAATGTCAGTTTTTTGAACAATAATGAATGACAATGCTGTACATGAGATTGACCTGGAGAGTTTGGGGAAACTGCTCTGCAGCACTCTATCCTGAAAGTAGTTACTACAAATAAAATTACAAAAAACCTGTACACGGAAGATAAATACAGCAACAGTAAATGATGGTGATTCGCGCATCCCATCACAAAATATATACTGTTACTGCTGATACTACCATAAGTTACTCACTTGTTACTCACACCCTCCTGACAAACATTATAATGGTCACCCGCATTGGTGAATGAGGGCTAATATACTGGCGCATAAACTGGTCCTAACAGTTTGCTTTGGCAGTGAAAGTTAAATGGAAAAAGTCATCCAAATTCTAATAAAATTGCGTTCCTTACAAAGTTTGGCACATGCATTGCACTGGCCCTCGATTGTTGTAATGCTGCCAGGTGAACTGAAGTGAAGGCCCTCGTTATAATACAGATTACAGGAAAACAGTGATGTCCAACGAAAATACGACGAGAAAGTAAGAAGGAAAGCGCAAACTTAATAGCACCAGGAGAAAGAAGACAAGGAATTAATAATGTACATGATGGAGGCGGTGGGCTTAGTGGGTGTCAGTGCAAGTAAAGTAAGTGTGTTCAGTGAATGAACCATCGAATTAGTAAAGTACATTGCTTGAGTATCAATTTGTAACAATTAGTCTAAGTCTAAGTGTAAATGGATGATTCCTACTACTATAATAGAGTGGTCTGTTGCTGTTTCTGCTCAGGCTAGATTTTGTCTTGTAGCCCAGTATCTCCAGGTCATATGTTCTAGGTTTCTTGATTTTTCGCTTAAAATGAAGAGATGCTGGTCTTTCATCCGATATTTCAAAAATGTCTTCTTCATTCCCGGACGTAATTATGTACTGCATTTGGTTCTGCAAATAATAAAAAGGATAATCAGGCCGGGGCAATATAATGGAGCGAAACAAGTCTGTGTACGAAAGGGAGCATATTCGTTCAGAAAAAAGTAATGAAGTGGACAAATGAACGGTGTCGCCAGGGTGATGGAAGAAAGGAGTGAAAAGCAAAGCATTATGTCATCCGTTCAGGGGTCACAGGGAACGAATTTCTGCTTCCGATTGCCCACAATCGTGTAGGGATGGGCAAAGTAGCACAAAGATAGGATGGGGAGGGACATTTTTCCTATATTTTTGCGACATGGCTCACCAAGAAATTAAGGGACGGCTGAAGACGAAGAATACGATAGCGTGGTTTTGTATGGTCGAGAGGAACCATCAAAATAACTTGGTCATCTGGGTCCTTCTCGTCTCCAAACTTAGGTCCGAATGATGTCGGCTGGGTAACGTTCCCACTGGAATGACCATCTATGATGGAACGCCGGCCTCGGCCTCCTCTACTTTGAGCCCCGACCTGTCAACACATAAATTGCCATTCTTGTCACCGTGAAATGACGTAGATTTTAGTTCGTTCATCTAAAAGTCTATGATGTCACCTTGCAGGAGAAGCAGCCTTCAGTTGAGATGTATTTATCAGTACTGTCGGATCCGCCGGATGGATCTTCGACATCATAGGCTCCGTAAGCCGGTGGGGTTATGGTGGACAAGCAATGTCCCTGGTAATAGCAAGTTTAAACAAATTCACCGCAATGATATAGTCTAGTAGATAAATTCCTTTGAATTCTGACTCACCTGGCCAATTCTATGGTAGCCGATAGGACACCCACATACGAAACCATCAGCTCCCCCGTATGAGGAACAGCCGAACGTACATGGACTGCCAATGCAACTACTGCTGAGCTGTGTACGGAACAAGGCGCATTAGTGTGATGACTATTATTAGCCCTACTAAAGTGATGTAATGTTTTTTTTCAGATTGTTACCTGAACACATATTAGAAGAAGAGGATCGAACTGGTATCCATCGGGACATTGACATCTGTAGCTACCATGAGTATTATGACAGGCAGCATTACCACATGCATTTTGAGAACACTCATCCTCATCCACACATTGGTTATAATAATAATGTTGAGCGTATCCATCAGGGCAAGCACAGCGATAGCCACCAACGGTATTCTAGAAATCGAGCTCGTATTTAAACAAAATTCGTAGAATGAGAAACCGAAGCAGCTCTTTTTGCTGTAGTTACCTGACAGCCATGCTGACACCTCGTGTCCTCAGTACATTCATCCGTATCGAGGCACATGGTTCCACTTGGGTCTGTGGTGAAACCACGGGGACAGATACATTTGAAACTTCCCATTGTGTTAATACATGTTCCAGGAGGTGGACATAAACCAGGTTGCTCAGCACATTCATTAATATCTGTAATTGAAGAGCCCAAATTTGCTTTATTTTGAAATTGATACAGAAATTCTGCTAATAAAAGAGGGAAAGTCTCATCTTACCTAAGCACTGATCATTGACCTCACTGAATCCCCTGGCACAAGTACATCTGTAGCTGCCTTGAGTGTTTACGCATTCATGTTGGCATCCATGACGACCTGTTGCGCACTCATCTATATCCCTACAAGTGATACCGTCAGCAGCGAGAGTATAACCGGCTGGACAAGTGCAGATGAAACTACCATCCGTATTTTCACACCCTTGCTGACAGACTTGGGGAATCAGCGAACATTCGTTGATGTCTAAAATGACCAACCGTGGGGGAAGTTATAATCAAGATACAGGCAAAATGGCAAAACTGCAGTGAAAATCATGAGCATTACCAATGCAAAGGGTTCCACTGACGTCAGGTTTGTATCCTTTGCTACACATGCAGCGATATGAGCCAAGTGTGTTGATACACGTGCCATGCCTGCACAAATCAGGGAGCACGGCACATTCATCAATATCTGAAACGGAAAAGATCACAAATAGAGTCGCTTGGAATAATTTTGATTAACACAAATTTTATCTGTTTTGAGAATTTACCAGCTCCATCAATAGAGTATCCAGCTTCCAAGCAAAGCTCACTATGTTGTTGGGACCCTTGTCTGGGGCAGTGCTCACAACGTGGTCCCCAAGCTGCTCCCATGGTACAGCAGCAATCTGCCTTGGTTGTGCGGGTGAGTGATGAGGAATCCCTTGTTGTGCACTGGCCACCGACCAAATGTCTGTAACAGTAGCCCTGCCTCCTATCTAATTACAAAATCAGTCTTTTGATCCATTGATTGCTCGTTTAATGGCATTAAGCGGCTGTAAACACACAAGAACCTTACCTATGCATTTAGTATAGTCTGATGAGGGCTCATAGCCTTCAAAACATTCACATCTGTAGGAGCCCTTTAGATTCACGCAGCGGCCATTCTGACAAATATTTGGTTGCATTGCACACTCGTTGATGTCACGGCAGTCATCTCCGCTTCCAATCTGTGCGAACCCAATGAAGAGTGTAATCAGTATCAAAGCATCAAAATCATGTACATGGCTGTTACTGAAGAGCGAAACTTGCCTGCTGATAGCCCTCGGGACAAATACACATAAACGATCCGATAAGATTTTTACATTGGAATTTGCAATTATTTGCTGGAGTTGAGCATTCGTCCACATCATTGCAATGTTTCCCATCCGGCGCTAGTTGGTATCCATAGGGACAAGCACATTTGTAAGAGCCGAGAGTATTGTGACACCTGAAAGCACACTGATGACTTCTTTCTCGACATTCATCCACATCTTCGCAGATTTGCATGGGTCCCGGTGCAAAACCATCGCCACAGGCGCATTCAAAGCCGCCTTCAACATTTGAGCATGTTCCATTTCCACAGACATTGCTTACGCTGCATTCATTATCATCTGGTAGGGCAAATAGAAATTAATTCACAAGAAAAACACAAGACAGTGTAATCCACACAAGGAAGCAACACTTTAAAGGATTAGATGTGGCAAGATTACCTATGCATTTCCTTCCAGTTGAATCCAAGACGTATCCTTGTGGGCATTCACATCTAAAGGAGCCATCCGTATTTACACATTCCCCTCCCTCGCACACATCTAGCATTATAGCACACTCATCTAAATCTTGTCCCGAGTCACCCCTTCCCAAACCATCGGGACAAAGTTTCTGAAGTTCTCCTACAAGAAGATATATATTTTCACTCCGTGAGTTTCACTCCTTTTTACAATTTTTTACAAGGCCACAACTTATTCGCAAGCTTTAAAAGTAGATGGCCCAATTAAAGTTGCACAACAAAAGATTTTTACTGCTTCCAGCTTCGGGACATTCTTCACATGCTTTGCCCCATGCTCGAGCCCCAGTGCAACAACATGTCATTCGGCTCACGTAGCCCCGTCGTGGACTTGTACAAACGCCTCTGCTGAATACGCCAGAACCTTAAAAATCCAATGAAACAATTGCAGCAAGTTTTCTTTAGGACACATCTGCGCTCCACAGAATTCTTTCACTTGCTAATACCAATGAGGGTGTAGTTGTCATAGCAAAGATCTTGCCGAATATCCACACAGCGTTTCCCATCCGGACTCAGTACAAAGTTTTCGGGACAAATGCACATGAAGCTACCGTCTGTGTTTAAGCATCGTCCGTCCGTACATAAGTTCTCATTCAGAGCGCATTCATCAATATCTGCTGTCAAAAGTGTACATTTTTAGCATGAAGTAATCGCTGGGATCCAAATGAACAATTTATGACTTGCCTCGACAGAAATTTCCATCTTGTGATATCTCATAGCCTGCCGGACATGTGCAGATGTAAGAGCCCATAATATTTTGGCAGGTTCCAGGCTGAGGGCAAGTGTTAGGCACTTCCTCACATTCATTAACATCACGACAATTGTGACCATCGGGTGTAAGCACGTAACCATCGGCACATTGGCAAGTAAAGGATCCCACAGTGTTCCTACATCTTCCGTTCCTACATGCCCCGAGCATCATGGAGCATTCATCCATATCTTCACAGTCGTTGTTTGCACTGAGCTTGAAACCACCATGACAGATGCACTTATATGACCCAAGTGTATTGATGCAAGTTCCATTGTTACATATATTCGGATTTCTGGAGCACTCGTCCACGTCAATACAAGAGTCCCTGGCGGGTGTTAGGGTGAATCCGTTCCGACAAATGCATTGAAAGCTCCCTTGGAAATTGTTACATTCGCCGTAGCTGCAAACACCCTGTCGTTCCAGGCATTCGTTGATATCTAAAATTGCATGGAAATGTACATTTTCATGAACACGGTTCTCACCAACGGGTTCCGTTAAGAGCACTCAACAGAGTTTTGGTATCTACCTAAGCATCCACGTTGACTGTGATCCAAACGGTACCCTTCAGGACAACGGCACTCATAACTACCGGGAATATTGAGACACTGGGCGTTCCCATGACATGGGTTCGGACTCCTACTACACTCATTGTCATCTATACAAGCAAGTATTGACATGTTAGCACGAGCAAAATTCACCTGAACACGATATTAGTATTGAATCCAACACGCCTTAGATTTTCAACATAAAAAAGACTTTCAGGAAATTTTCCGAACCAAATTAAATCTCCTGATGAAGGATAGCAAAACATGGAATCAAAGGATTTCAAGTAAAACAATAATAAATTCAGAATGACAGCTGTCCAAGTGAAGTACCTATGCATGAGTGGGATTCTTCGTCATAGATGAAACCACGGAAGCATTCACAACGGAAGGACGTGGGGGTATTTATACATACACCATTCCTACACATTTGAGGCATCAAAGCACATTCATCAATCTCCTCCGGTTGCTTAGTGATCGGATTCACAATCTGTCCAGGACGAAGGCCACATAAAGAAATGTATTCCGCTGAAAAATAATATTGCAAAAATAGTCACTATTTTCTCAGCATTGTGGGAGCTGATCGAAGCTCCAAGCCCACGAAAGAAGTGAATGATAGCATTCTGATTTCGAGAATTATTCTACGTACGGGAAGATGATTTTGGACAGGGATTGCAGTCTTCTCCCCACGCAGCTCCCATGGAGCAGCAGCAAAGCATTCGGGTTTGACGCTGGGCCATTGGATGATCACAAGTTTTTGACGTGGCATTGAAATCCATGTAGCATGCTTCCTTCCTCATGTCCACGCATTCACCTTGAACAACCAAACATGAGTTATGAGGATGATCCAAAATTCCAGTGAAACGGTTGGTCATAAGATACTTACGGCCATTTGGCAGAAGCATGTACCCATCAGGGCACAAGCAGTGGTATCCACCGTTCTCATTAACGCACGTTCCAACGCCACAAGTCCCTGGATCCTCTATACACTCGTTGATATCTGAAAGGATTCATATTAAAGGATTTGTTTAAAGCTTTATCAAAAGCACGAAAATTTTCGCGAAATGAGACTCACCGACACACATTGCTTTAGACGAATCAAGCCTATATCCCGGATCGCAAGTGCACATGAAGCTTCCAAATGTATTGGTACATTTACCATGATCACAAATGTGCGTCATTTCATCGCATTCGTCAATGTCCTCAAGAACTACCTAGTCGGCAGTGGAAACATGTTAGTACAGCTTTCAACACTAGCAGTAATAACCCTCTAATAGTATTTGTACCGTGTTGGGATTCGGTCTAAAACCAGGCCCTCCGGCACAAAGAGAATTATGCTCGTCAGAACCAGGAGTTGGACAAGATTCACAAAGCGGTCCCCATGCAGTTCCAACGGAGCAGCAGCAAGAGGCTTGAGTCATAAGATCTCCCACTGGCCTTGCACATTCTCGTCTCCCAGCTAATGGTGGACGTCTTCCACGATTATTTAGTTCCTCCCCACCATCAAGGTAGCATTGACTTTTCCTTTTGTCTGTGGCAAAAAACACCTCACGTTAGGCTAAACTGCTAAGGTATGAAATAAACATTCGCAAGAGGCAAATCAGAATTACCAACACAAGCATTTCCTGCTTCCGTTAGTTCATAGTTGGGTGGACACTGGCAGGTGTAACCTCCTTGTGTATTGATGCAAGTTCCATACTGACATGAATGAGGGTTTTCACATTCGTTGATATCCGTACAGTTACCTGGATTAGTGATCCAAATGCAAATTAAAACTTTTGCTTCCATATAAAATGTGAGACCAAAAGCTATGGCCACTTACCGCCAGTTGGATCAAGCTGATATCCCTTGTTACAGATGCAACGGAACATTCCATGAATATTCTCACACCGTCCGAAAACACAAAGACGTTGGAACAGACTGCACTCGTCAATGTCTGAAAAGATTTACATCATGTTATTCTTAATTTCATCGTTTTTCGTGTTTGTACCCAGAAGCTTGCTTCTTTTTACACTCACCCACACAAACGTGATCGTCATCATCTCTATTCATGAACCCCATGTCACATTCGCAGCGGAAGGAACCAGGATGATTAAGACACTGGCCATTTTCGCACAAATTGGGATTGTTGGAACATTCATCGATATCCGTGCAACTGTAGCCGTCTCCCTCAAAACCAGCGTCGCACGCACACTAAAAAATACGTTTGATTAATAAGTTGCAAATGGAGTTTAAGGAGCTTGGGAAAAGAAGAAACATACCCTGAATGACCCATCAGTATTGATGCACTGAGCGTCTTGATGGCAACCTCCATTACTAACTTGGCATTCATTTATATCCCGACAAGTAGTTCCATCGCCTGTGAATCCTTCCCTACACCGACACTCGTAGGCGCCCTTGAAAAAATCATTAAACCATCAGAGTCAGCTTCAAACAAAATTATTTCTGGGCTAACCTACCTCCGTATTAACACATTCTGCGTTGGGATTACAATGGAAATTTCCTAGCTGGCATTCATCCTCGTCCGCACAAGACGGTCCTAGTTCTGGACGCACTGAGAATCCGTCATCACAGCGGCACATGAACGATCCTAATGTGTTCTCACAGTGTCCAGGACCGCAAATGTCCTGGTCAATTCGACATTCGTCAATGTCTGGGAGACAATCAAAAAAGAATTTCAACTGACTTTGTTCATGACACTGTTCATGACAAAGATAACAACAGCTTCAAACATACCGAGACACGTAGATCCATCTGGTGACGGCATCAGTCCGGCGGTGCACTCGCAGCTGTAGCTTCCAGGCAAGTTAGTACACTTTCCGCCATTACACACACGAGAATTATCCTTGCATTCATCCACATCAGTACAGGTCTT
>JAQFYD010002312.1:0-10018 GCA_034694225.1 Bourletiella hortensis
GTCACGGGATAGAACTCACATCATTCGGTGTTAACCTGACGTCACAACCACCGTGGTCGTGCCGGATTCGAAGGTATCAATATCATTTGAATATAAACATTGGGCTTTTAAATAATTTATTATTTTTTAACAATTTATATTAATATCTTGTTATTTAATAATTTTTTTCGATTTTTTCTATTTTTTATCTCAAATCATCTATAAAATTCTTTAGATGTAGAGTAAATATAACAAATAAATCATTTGCAAAAATTTTTATTATATAAATAATAAAATGATTGTTTTATATACAACGAATGTCTGATTTTTAATTTAAATTGTATTTTTTCTTTTTTAAAAAAAGTTTTTGTAAAGATGCAAAATTGATTTAGAAATTATATTTATTTTTTGCAAATGGATAAATCAATAAGCTTTATGTATTTTTGATTATCATAAAGCACAAAAGGACTTTTTATTCATCTTTTTAATTCTCAAAATGTTTAATTTTTTTCTATAATAAATTAATTTCATTTAAATAAAAATATCATTTATTATCTAAAATATTTTATATTATTTATATGTTATTTATTAAATACATAACTAAACCATCATATCAAATACTTAATTGATCAAAGTAAAGTTGAAGTTTAAAACAAAACATTATTAGAACATTATATTTTGATTTTTATAATTTATTTTTTTAAATCCAAAATATGAAGGGGTTGGGTTTGTTAATGTAATTTATTGTAAAAGGTTAAAAAAGAAACCTTATAGAACAATAAATGGTAATCAATAGGAAACCTAATAAGATAGCTATATGAAGACCATAGGAAAAAGAAAGATTTATAAATAAATTTATACAATGATTTAAAACCTACCCAAAATTGATTATATCAGGTTCACATAAATGTAGTTACAATATATATTTCAGGTAGGATATATAGTATTACCGAGTAACTGTTTTTTCTTCATTGATTACAAGCCATTAATCTTTTTAGTTGTTAGAATAATCCGGTGTTACAAAGACTCCTTCATATTCTATTAAATACATAATGTAATAGAAAGTTATATAACAACATAACAACACAAGTATAGGAGTTATATAACTATAAGAAAAACCATATTAACTTTATAATAACATAACATTATAAAATATAGGAATTATATAAAAGAATACTACAGCAGCTAAAAATAAAAATATAAGTATAATATAAACATTTTATTTCTTACATTTGTTGATAGGAACATAAATCTAATTCTTACTATAATATATCTATTTATATAATAATTTTCTTTTTATATTATAAACATACTTATTCTCTCATAATCCATTTTATTTTGATAATTTTATTCTTAATTTATAGAAAAACATGATTTAATAATGAGGTTTATCTAATCAGTTAACGAGTTAAATGAAAATATATATAAGATGAATTTAAAGATAGATAAGATGAGAGATTAAATACATAATCTTTGGGTTCGCTTTTAGTTTATATTTTATAAATTTATTAAATTAATAAAAATAGATAATAAATTAATTATAATAAATATAAATAAAGAAAATCAAAAAAAATTAGATACGTACTAAAAATAAAAATTAAAAAATAAATAATAAATTATTTAATATTAATTTAATTGATACATATATAAAATAAATTGATAAATTATTAATAAAATATGTATAAGTAAATTTGTGGATTTGCGTTAGTTATTAACGTTTAAAGAAATTGATAAATAATTAAATTTATATCAATTTAAAATAAATAAATTGATATCAATATAAACCAAATTAATTGATATACTAAAGGGGTTTGGGGAAAAGAATTTCCCCTGAGTTTAATAAGTTTTGCCCTACGGGTAAAACTTATAAAGAGGAAAAATTTCCAATTATTTTTACAACTTTTTGAAAAAGTGTACTATAGAAGTAGTTTAGAGTAGAGATCAAGTAATGAATCACGCTCTAAGACATATTATAATATATAAATCACAAAAAATTTACATGTAGAAACAATATGTACAAATGGGTGATTATAATGGGTATATAGAGGTAATTATTTCCCCTTTTCTATAAATTGATAAATTAATAATATAAATTGATAAAAATAAAAAATTTAAAAAAAATTTTAAAAAATAAATTTAGTTAAAAATAATATATTTAATTAATAAATTGTACAAATTGATAAATTTTTAAAGAAAAGTGATAAGATTATTTAAAAAATTAAAACAATTTAAAATATACCAAAAAATTTAAATAAATAAAATATAAGTTAAATTGGTAAATTTAAAATAAATTGATAAATATACTATAAATTAAAAAAAATACTCTAAAATATTATATTGAAAAATAAAGGGCGGACCATCCCCCCTTTATTTTTTATTTATTTTTACATAAGTCAGGGGGTTCTGGGGGATGCAATCCCTTACCAAATTAAATTTCCAAGATTATTATTAAAAATTATAAAAAGAAAATAATTTCTTTAAATATAAATTTGTTTTATTAATAAAAAAGCCAGTTTATATTTTCTTAAATTTATTAAATAATCTATAATAGTATTATTATTATTATATATTTATTAAATTTTCATCATATTCTAAAATATATAAAATGTTTTTAATAGGATAAATAAATTTATTTAATTGATATTTACTAGATAAATTATCTTTATATTTATTATTAAAAAATAATTTATTTCTCTGCCATTTTAATATTGTTAATTGATATTATTTTTATTTTTTATGTATATTATCATATTTAGTATATATCAATTTATTTGACTTCCATTTATTTAAGATCAATATAAAATTTGATTTTGTATAATCACTATTATTTATAGTATTAATCTTATAGTTAATTATTTTATATATAATACTATTTATATTACATTTATCAAAATCATTTAATAAATCAATTAAATTATTAATAGGATTAATTTTTAATTTATCAATTTATATTTTAATAATATACTATTATATTATAAAATATCTTTTAAATTAAGTAAACCATACATAGAATATATAATATTAAAATATTTTCTATTTCTATTAAATAAACTATTAGCTAATTTATTATTTTTTAAATTAATAACATTAGAATCATAATTTTCACGTGTGTTTCTTAATTTAAAATATAAGAAAGGTAAATATATATTATAATAAGGTAATATATAAGATTCATATTAATTTATTCTATTTTTTTCTTTTAAAAAACATTTTTATACAGAAGTATACTTAATAATTCCATCTAATTTTTCTGTTAATATTTCTAATATATTATCAATTTTATACCTTTCTTATTAATTATTATACCTAAATATTTATATTCATCTACCATATGAATTAAATGATTATTAATATATATAGGAAATTAATTAAGTGTACCACATTTCTTTATATTTATATTGAAACTATTATTATTACACCATTCAGTTAATATATTTATCTTTTCATTCAAAGTAGTAAATTCATTATATACTATAACTACAAAATCAGCAAAAAAATGCTTGTTTATAAGGTGTTGTATTTAAATTAGTAATTAAATCATATATATAAATATTGAATAATATAGGACTTAATATAGAACCTTGTAATAAACCATCAGTTCTTTTTATATAACTAATATATTTGTTATTTATTTTTAATAAAATTTTTCCTTCTAAAAATAAATTTTTTATTATTATTATATAATTATTATCCAATAAACCTATAAGTTTTTAATATAACTTTTTTTAATAACATTATCAAATGCTTTTTCAAAATCTCTAAATAATCTTAAACCTATTATATTATAAGTAAATAAGTCGTTTATATATAATACTTCATAACATATGATTATAATCATTTTTAAACCCAGTTTGTAATGGATTTATAGTACTATTTGTAAATATATTATTAAATATAATATCCTTTAATATTAATTCATAGAATCTTTTAAATATATTAACAAGAGCTATAGGTCTATATTCATTAATATAATTAGACTCTTCACTCTTTTCAACTGAAATCAATAAATTATTATTCCATCTAAAAGGAGTATTTAATTGTTTAAAGCATAAATTAAATAATATTACTAAAATAATCTATAATTTTGAATCAATAATATAAACTATCATTTCTTTAGATATTTTATCTAAGCCTGGAGATTTATTATCAGTGTATTTATTATATAAATTAAATATTGCCTAATAATATTAATAATATTATTGTCCCTTTTTGTATTAGTTATATCATCTTTTAATATAGACTTATTTAATATATTCTTATAATAATAACACTAAAAGAAATAACATTGCTATTATCATTATGCGGTAAAATTTCTTTTTTTATCTTAAATCTTTTAATATATATCCTTCTCTTTGATATATTATTTTAAAATAATAATCCGTTCATATTTATCATTTATCACCCTTTAATCCAAATAATGTATAAAATGTATAACTTATTATTTTACATAATACTCAAATATTAAATTGATATTGTGTAATTTATCAATATAATCTTCACTATGTTCATATTAATTTATTATATAATTAATTGATGATATTAAAGCTTCTTTAGATTTACTATGCTTCAAATATTTCATATTGATATAATTTTCTTTATTATACATTATATTCAATATATTATACATAAGAAAATCTATTATAAGATGATCTTAAGAGCTTTTTAAATAATTATAAATTATTCTATAATAATAGCTTCTATTTATAAATATATAATCTAATTTATTTAAAATATGATCTTCGTTTTTTAATTATAAAGTATTTAAATTAATAAATTTATTAAGTTCTTCGACCTTTAAACTACCACCATTCAATTCTTTTAAAGTAAAATAAATATCTCCTAACAAAATATTAGTATGAGCTATAGAATTTAAAGTTCCAATAAATAATTTATTTGACAAGCTTCTGTACGAATAAACGCCTATCACAATAAAATTAAATTTTAATATTAACTATATAATAAAAGTTATTATATTCATAGCCACATAATAAACCCCTAAGCTTATCACTAATTAAGACTAATAACTAGGGTTAGGCAAAAATCCGGGGTTTCATGATGATTTAACCCTATTGAATTGGCAAAACATCAGTGTAAATAATCTGAGTTTTACTAAAAAATCGGCATTTATATTTATTATCTTATTGATCTTGATTTTGGATTTTGAAGCACAATTGTTCTAATATATTTTGATTTTATTAATTTCTTTTTAAAGCGAGGAATCTAAAAATAAATTCATCATCAGTAAAAATTAGTTTTAGATTTTAATCAGGTTTTATTTAAAATTTTCAAAAATTTGAATCTAAATAAAAACTTCGTCAAAAATTTAAAACTTGTGCCTATTGAGATTGAATAAAAATAAAATAAATCACTTATATATAAAAAATTTCCAACATTATATCAATTTAATTTTTATTTTTAAAAAAATACGGGAAAGTGGTTATAAAAATTCGGGGGTTTATATAAACCGTACTACGATTTAATCACAGTACGTTATCTGGGTTTTTTAAAAAAATACCTGGACCCGGTTTTTGGCCGAATCCTACTAATAAGCCACCTAATCCTCTATTAAATGGAGGGACTTAATTCTTTTAGTTTAGAAGAACACAAAAAATTTTGATTTCTTATAATAATCTTCTTGAGGGAACAAGTGTTATGCTATAAAAATAATACAAAATTCATTTTTATTAAAAGATTCATTTATAAATTTTGGGTTGGGTTTGATTTTGGTTAAACAAAAATTTATTAAAAATAAATGGTAAAAAAAATATAAAAAACCACACATCCATACATTAATGAAATCTAAACACAGTTCCTACATAATGAGCTCGGTGAGTAAACTTATTTCAGCACCAAGGGTAAAAAACTACTAAAACCTCATTGTACACATGTTTCCTTATAAAGTAAAATATATCAAGGACAGTCCGATGTGTTTTCTTTATGGACTAAAAGATGTTAAATAAGTATTTCAGGAACCTTAAGTGACACACACCCAATACTCCATAGTGTTCATGCTATAATCACTATTAGTTTTTCGGGTGGTTTTATACGTGACAAAGACTAAACCGTTGCCCTTTGCATATATCATGCCGCCTGTGATATTAATACAGATACCCGGTCTATCACATAAAAAAGAGTATACCTAAAACATAGCCTTGACATACACTTAAAATGTAACTTAAAATGTAATTAAAAATGTAAAATTAAAATAAATACTGACACCTCTAATTAGCCATATAAAACTAAAATGCAGAGAAACAATAATACTTTAAGGAGCTAAATTAACCACTAACTTGTTATATCTATCTTAAACAAATCACAATGTAAAGCTAAGCCACAAATTTAATTACACATATATAGTACTACTAGAAACCTGAAACAACTATTAAAATGTTAGATATCATAGATAAACTATACATTTAAAACAGTTAGTCAAACAATAATATACCACATAGTTAAAATTAAAGTGGGCATAACAAATACACAGAAAATGTTAAGCCTATAATAATTCTAGCCTATAATCTTGTATTGAAATACACTATAACCTCAAGTATTAGCATAGCCTTGATGAGATTAAAGTCTAAACAATCACAAATAACAAATACAGACTGAGCATAATTATTAATAATTTAAGTTATAAACTAATAATAGCTAATTAATTAATAAATATAACACTTTATATAATAATTAATTAATATCTATTAGTGCTAGGTTTTCATTTGATACAAACATGAAACATTTATAAATAGATATTAACATTTATATAAATACCTAACAAAAATAAGTTTTATAATAGAACAAATATTTAAACCTGTATGTATGTAAGATAATTAAATAAATATACTTATTTAATGCTATTATGTTTATAGAACTAAATAATCTTATCTTTATTTAAAGTAATATATTAAAGCCACAATTGCTAATATAACTTGATTGAAATTAATTATAGTTTTAGCCACATATATTGAATATGTTTTTGAAAAGAAAAAATGAAATTAGAAGTAAATTTATTTTTTTAGTATTTTTTAATCTCATCTAAAACATAGTTTACCAACTTATATTTTTAACATCTATCAAATATTCGATCAAGTATAAATTTCCTTTAATTTCATTTCATTTCATAATTTCTTATATAAGCATCACAGATCATATGAGATACTTTATTATATAATTACTCGTTAAATACTTTTCTTAAGAATCTTAAATTAGAATAAATTGGGTATTAATCAAAAAATAACTTATTCCTTCTCCAAGAAAGCCATTTATTTCATATACCAGTGTTGTGTATATTTAAAATAAGAACCATTTTGTTTTTGTATCTTTTAGAAATGAGTTTAGCTACAGGAGTATTATTTATTAATTTAAGATAATGAGTATTTATATTTGATCTGAACTCTTTTAAGCTATTATTAAAGTGTTTGAATTCACCTATCTTATATTAATGAATCTTATAATATATTAATTTATTGTTATACATATTGTTATTTCTTATATAGTCAACAAATTCATTAATATAATATTCGTTATTATTTATAAAATTGTACTTAAATTTTATAGATATCAATTCTATCAACCTCTTATTATTTGGAATACTTGATATAGAAAACAGAATATTGTAAAATTTTGTATTAGTATTAAATATCCAATTACCTATCTTTTTACATAAAAAATTTATATCATTCATAATATTTGATATGCCTTCTTTAGTCCTAGTAAGTTTAAAGTATATTAATGCAAAATGAATATTATGTACAGGTAACATATAAGTTTTAGAAACTAGTATACGTTCTTAAATTATAAACATATTATTTATAATTTCCGAAACAGCAATTGCAGAATCTATTTTTTATTTATTATTTCGAACATATTGTTTATATATTCCACTATTATCAATGTTTATTCCTAAATATATATAAGTTGCTATTTTTTGAATTTTTTGGATATTAATTAAAATTCATTTATTTCTTAGCACTTTACTATTGTAAATATTTATATCAATTTTGTTCTTTTTTGACCATTTGTGTATTATTTTCAATTTTATTAGTAAATCTTTATTATTCTCTAACATCAAACTATATCATCATCATAAAATATGGATGCATGAATGTCAACATCATTTAATTTGACACACTGATCATTTATATAAATGTTAAATAATATAGGAATTAATATTGATCCTTGAGGTAGTCCTTTATTTTTATTTATAAAGATTGTATTGTTACCATTAACTTTAATTGTTACCTTTTGTTTTTTAAATTAAGAAGCTACTAAATTTACTAATGTAGGATCATATAATCTATCTAGTTTTGTTAATAACAAGTTTATATCTACAGAATAATATGCATTTTTAATCTATGAATACTTTATTTAATCTTGGATATAATGTATATAAATCATTCAAATATAACACGTTATAATATATATTATATCTAGGCTTGAAGGCTGATTGTAAAAAATATATGTTTTTATTTATTTGTTCTTCATTATAATACCTCTCTTTTATAATTAATTAAAACAGTCTTCTAAAATATACAGTCAGAGATATAGGCCTATAGTCTTCAATATATTTACTATCTTTATTCTTAAGTATAGTTAATACCAATATTTTATTCCACGTATGTGGTGTACTCTTTTTAGACATGCATTCATTAAATAATTTTAATAAGGCATCCGATAAAGGGCTTCTTTAAAAAATATTAATATTTCTTTTGTTATATAATCCAGTCCTGGAACTTTATTGTTTTTTCTTTTATCTATGGCCGTATTTAATTCTTGAGATGTTATTTTTATATAATTATTATCATTACTTTAATTTGTCTTATATGATGCATCAAAACTATTATAATTGTTTTTATAATGAGCTATGACCTCAAAATATACACAATTTGAATTCTTAGGATTAATATCTTGGTTTAAATTTAATTTCTTGGCTAATTTCATTTTTAGTTAACGCTTTCTTTTGTAGATAATATGTTTTCTATATGAGGGTTGCTGTACATATAAGTTTATTTAACATTTTTAAATCCAATTGAATAATATAAAGTATCATCTATAATATCTATTATTACAGAATCATATTGATCAATAGGTTTCAAATTTTTAGATATATTTTCAATCAAAATGATATTTGATAAATATTCTTTAGGAATTAAATTTAGATATTTTGGTCTTTTCATTGCTAAACAAATCTTAATTTAATATTTGTTTTTGACAATGAGTATAAGTTAAATTTTTGTAATTTTTAACCCTATTAACTTCTTTTAGTGGATGATCAGATATTGTCAAATAAAAATTGTATTTAAACAAATTTAAATATTTATCTTTAACAAAAATATGATCTAATCGGTTTAATGGATGTTCCTTATTTAATTGTTATAATCTATTATATTCCAAATAACTTTAAAACATTAAAATTTTATTATTATTTATAAAATAACTAAGTTCTTTATATGTATAATCGATATCACCAATTAGTATATCTGTATTATTTATACTGTATATTTCTTCTACAAATTCAATCTTTGTCAATGATTTCCTTAAATACACAGCAGTTATTGTAATTTAATTTTTTAATATAACTTTCATTGAATGATGTTTATCTATGATAACTTTTTTGATCATTGGCCTCATATAGCCACTAACCAATAACATCAAGCCACCAATGCCTCTTCCATAAATTCCTATTCTTTTTTCTATTTTATTTACGAAATAGAAATACTTTCTCTGTTTATAACATTTTGTTATAGGAAAACAGGGTTTCGCTATAAATAGCATGTGTATATTAATCAAACTTAACATATTTAAAAAATTAAATTTTGCCAAACTTGAACTATTTATGTTAATGTATGTAAAATGTAAATTAATTTTTACTTTTTTTCAAAAATCTTTAATAAGCAAAAATCAGTAAAATACTTTGTGTTGGTCATTCCAGATTTTTCAGACATCTTTTTTCTTAATTCCTTGGTGCCTTTTAATGATAAAGCCATTCTTCTGCTAACCGACTCTAATGTGCATGTTGCAGAATCTACATCTTTTACTTTAT
>JAQFYD010002313.1:0-10016 GCA_034694225.1 Bourletiella hortensis
TAAGTTTGACCTCATAGGACTATAAATTTGGCCCGATAGGACTATAATTTTGGCCTCATAGGACTATAAATTTGACCACTTAGGACTATAAATTTGACGCGATAGGACTACAAGTGTGGCGTTCACTATAATTATAACTACAAAAATAGTTTTGTCGTACATCATTTATAGTTTATCAATAATCTTTTTGAAAAATATAAAATTTTGAGTTTGTTAAAATTTTTTATTAGAATAAAGATTTTTTAAAAACTTGTAATCATAAACATGCATACAAACCTCAAGATATTTCTCTAAACATGAATATTACTCTGTGAGAATCAAAAGGATCGGCAAAATTTCAGGATTTAACTCTTTTTAAGAATTATATTCGATATGTTTATATCAAAAATAATTTCGATTATAAGTTAAATAATTATACTCTATGACTTGGATATAGAATAACTAATATAATAAATTTTTTATATACTTTGTATGAAGCTGAAATTTTATTTATTCTTAAATATAGCTTGTTATTTCTAATATGTACACTTAAATTATGTTGAATCAATTTTAACAAAAAGCCATGAAACTTGTAAAATTTAAATGTGTTTTATACAAAACATACGTAATCTTAAATATTAATTACTATTTTAATAAAACTGTTACCAAAAGTGTCAATTAATGATCATCTTAATGATTTTCTTATTCGAATATAAATAAACGGACTAAAAAGCATTGAAAACAAGGATGATTGCAGTTTTGTTTTTAAATATATTAAATGCTATTCCTGTAAGTTTAAAGAAATATTGTGAAGATACAAGATATGAATGTGCAAATAATTTAGTATTAACTATTTCCTGTATTGATAGATGGGAAGTTTGCAAAAATATTTATTATTAAATATTAATTACTATTTTTTATTTTGTTTCTAAATTGAAAATATTATTATATATTATAACTTAAATATTGTTTCTCACAATTACAATTGTGTATTTTAAAAAAGTGTTTTTGATGTGAAAATATAATAAGAATAATTTGCAATACATCTCGCTTAAAATATTGAAAAATATGTTTTTAAATTCGATATTCTATTCCTTAGAAGATGTTCATATTAATAACATGTAGATAAAGAAGCAATATTATACACAATATTCAACACATCTGAATTAAAAATTGAAAAATTTTAATTAAATCTTAAAGTATTTTAATTATATACACTTAACACTTAGAAATTTTCGAAGCGACTACTAAAATATACATATTGTTTTTAATCGATTGTGAAAGATATTTGACATAAACAATCAAAACAAAGTCTTATTTACGAATATTGTAAGATTAACATAAAATAATTTATTTAATACATAAAACCTAACCGTGACAACTTGTTTAGAAGTTTTAAACCACTTGCGTAATCTTTTGTATAAAATTTCACGATTTTAATAAAATATAATCAAAATAAAAACAAAAAAGAAATAAAAATAATAAAACCATATAAATTGATAGAAAAACAACGACTTTTATTGTTATAAAAATACTAAATTTTTTGGTAAAATTCTCTCTACCGTATTGAGTAGAACTATAAAGTTTTAAAAATATTCTTAATGTTTTGTAATAGTTATATAGCCGTGAAAAATCGTAATATAGTACTACCTCCATTTCAAAATACTGGTCGCATATCGTTTTTTATTTAAAATAAATCCAAAAATTAATATTTTAACAAATAAAATTTATAATAGATGCATTATTAATTTTTTAATAGTTTGATCAACAAAATACAATATTTCATCCTTTATTTTTATTTTTATTTAACTTTTCAACGATTAAATCATGTTTAAAAGTCAAAATTGAATTTTTTTAAATCAAATTTATAGTAAAAAGTGATCTAAAAATCAATATGTATTTAAAACATTTCAAATTATCAACCAATTTTATAAATAAATTTGAATTTCAATGCTACCTCTAATTTGAAATTTTTAAATTTTCAAATGCGACCTCTATTTTGAAATGGAGGTAGTAGTGTGTTTTGAGGGAAGCTAGCTAAAAAGCAATAAAAATAAGTTCAAAGAAAACCAAATCTTTTATAAGATAAACTTTTCGATCTTTATTTAAGATTCTCTATTCACTTACAAAAATAAAAATAAAATAAATAGTGCAATTAAAAATAAATGGCAAAAGCTAAAATATTAAAATCCATAGATTTTTGTTATGGGAAAGGTTAAATTTATGGGGTACGAAAAACTAAAAGCTTGATTTCAAAGCGAATTTATAAAAAGTGATATTTTATTAATACAGTAAAACCTCTATAAATGACAACCTCTATAAATGAGAAACCCTTATAAATGATAAACTTGAAATTTTATTTTTTTTAAAACAGTATTATGAAAAATTAAACTTAAAAAGATGAATTATTTTTGCATCAATTATATTTTTATCCTTGTAATTGTTTTGTTTTTATATTTTGATTATAATTTTGACAATCACAAAACTTTTAAATCATAGTTTTGAATTTATATCAACACCTTTATGATAAAAAATTATTTATAAAATCTAATTTCAATTAAATTACAAGAAACCAAAACTCTTAGCAAATCAAAAAATAATCACCAATTTTATAATGAATAAATAAGAGCAACATGAAATGAGGCTTAAAACACATTAAATGTTTTATTTATTAAAGTCAAAGTAAATTTTTGTAGTTTTTAATGGCTTACATTATGATATAAAAATTATGTAAATCAACAGTATTAAAAACAGGTTTTTTACTCTTCATCATTTTAAAAATTTACCTCTATAAATGATAAATTCTCATTTATAAAGGCAGTTTCAAAATTCGACAGTCGAACTTTTTTGTCATTTATAGAGGTTTTATTGTAATTATTAATTTTAGTTATTTAATGGTATCAAAAATAGCTGAGTTTGAAAGCTTTTTTCTCTACAAAAATAAGATCATATAGATAGCCAAAATTTTAAAAAAGTAAACAAGAATTTATGAAATTTTTTAAATTATTCTTTTTCCAATAATTAATTTATGAAAACATATTTTTTGTTTTATAGTCTTGAAATACATTTACTATTTAACTCAATATATATTTATTTTATATTTTAAAAATCTTTCTCATTAGTTGTTCTGAGCTTTAATTTTAAAAGTTATAAGAAATCCTTATTTTAAAGAGAGAAAAGCACAATTTAAAAGAAAATACTGCAAAAGGAATAAAAAGTCTAGATTATGTGTTTAAGTCATGTGAAATAAAAAAATAAATTTACAAAAATTCAATTTAAGAAATTTTAGAATAATCTAGAATTTCAAAAATTGTATAAATTAAATCAAAATTTAAAATTTTTTAATGGAAAAACTACCTTCTATAAGAATTATATTTCCAGAATATTTTAGAAAAGATGATATTATTTACCCTTGTATTTTATGTGGAAGAAAATTTAATAGAAAATGTAATTTAAAAAGACATATAAATTTACATAATTAAGATTTTCATTAAATTTTTATATATTTTTAACGCTTTACTTAAATTTAAATCGTTAAATATCATAGCTTATATTAGATTAAGATATTGTAATATTGAATATTTTTTTGTTCAATTAATAGTAGTATCTGTGATTATTAATAAAAATATAAAAAATTCTTATAATTTTTGTTTATCCAAATGTTTGATAAATATTTGTTATTTGTAAATATAATTAATCAATAACAATATACTTGTTTAAATAATTATTCAAGTTTTTACTTGAAGTTTAAACATAAAAATATTTCTTTGATGTTATATTTTAGGATGTATGACTTTATTTCATTTTACCTTTTTGTTTATATTTATTCAAATTTGGTTCAAAAATATGGAATAAACACAATTAATTGATACCCAATTGAAAATTCTAGACAATTTATGAAAAAATTTTAAAATGCAAAGTTCATAATACATATAGATTATTTACGTAAAGATTGTTTTATATTTTGATTTAATTTGTATTATAAAATTTATTCTTACATCATAATATTGCTTAGGAACCATACTTTTATATTTATTGAGATAGTTTTGAATCAACCGCGGTATTCGAATTATAACTCTATTTTTAATATTGTAAATTTTAGGTGCTAAAGAAAAAATTTATAAGGAAATTATACTCTTAAATTGTACAAATTTCAATGTCAAAGTTTTAAATATATTTATAAAGGTTGTCAACATTTATTATGATAAAGTATTGTATTAAATGTGATAATTTATTGATGAGTTTTATTTAATGTAAACTTATTTAAGACTAAAGTCATATGGACTAATGCGCTTTGATAATCAAATTTTAAGTACTTTTTGCTCAAAAAATAAGCAAAAAGATTGATTCATCCTTTAGAGTCTATTTAGAATAAAGAAATTTAAATACTGTATAAATTAAATTTATTAAAAAAATCTATATAATTCTAGTAATATTTAATAAAATAGTATATTGTTATAAGATTCTTTTTATATATTACATCAAATTTTTCAATGAACCTCTATTTTAAAAATATGAAATAGTTTCTTATTTATTGTTTAATATTATAAATGTATAGCTTTACATATAAATAAGATAAGAATTCAACTGATTGAAGGTTATGATTTAATAATAATCCTACTCTAAGAATAAAATTTCTAAGATTAGCACAGAATTTGATTTTATTTAATGTATATTTTAAAAAACTTATAACAAATTAAAATTCTATAAGCTTAGTAATATTTTAAAATCATTTATTGTTAAAATTCTACAAAAGTTTTAAATAAAACTAGATGTTAAAATTGAAGAGAATTGAGCATTGATTTTTTCCAAAAAAATTGATAATATAAAAATAATTATATAAACTTTTATTAGATAAAATATATGATCATAAATTCAAGAAAAAGAAAGGGTATTATTAATTGCAACTGAATCATTAATATTGAGATTATTGAAGTTTTTTCTTGAAATATTCAATATTTATAATTTTAATCAAATATTAACATTAAAATCTATATGCAGTTGTAATCTATTATTTATATATTTAATACTATCCAACAATAAGCACAGTGTTTATGAGTTCTTTGTTATTTAAAATTATTGATGGGATTACAAAATTTCAAAATAATAAGTCTTTTGTTTTTTCTTTATAATAAGTCTTTTATTGAAAAGAGTTTCTCATATTTATATTGCAAAATACGAGGAGAAACTGCCTTTTAGGAATCTACTATATAATTTCCATTCAACCAAAACATTAATAAAATTGCATATGTGACCGCTTATAAAGAATAATTTGAAACATGTTTAGAATATTGAGAATTTATACACGCCTTTATATAAAACAACCCTTTGCAAAAATAATCAGGGTGTATGAAGTTTTTCTAATTTTTAATAATCTCACAGTTTTCTTTTAAATACAGATCTTACGATAAAATTATATAAAAGATTTTTTGAAACAGATTGAGAAAGTGCCATCATCAAAAATATAAGCCCAACACTTTATTTTTTAATTTATGACATATATATGGCCCAAAATTGAGACATGTGAAACTTGTTTATTATTTAAAAAGAACTTTAGATTTAATAGTCTTTTTTAATAATCAATATCATTTTACAACTTACCGAGATTTTCCGAAAATAAGGATGCGCTTATATTCGGAAAATTCGAATTTTTTGAAAAAATAATTTACACCTAAAGTAAGCCCATGGGCTTATATTCCGAAAAAGTCCTTACAATCGGAAAATTATTTGAATAAATAATCATAAATCGATTAGTTTTTTTGAAAATATTATATATAAAATACTACAGTATTTCACAGGTTTTATGCGCAAAAATTTCGACCGATTTTTGGCCCATATATCAGGTGGAACTATGAAAAAATGGCATTTATAAGAAAAAATAAAGACATAATAAAAAACAAATGTCAAATTAATTTAATAAAATTAGAATTTATCATTTAACAGAATATATGGGCAAAATCTTACTAAAACTTTTTGCGCATAAAACGTGTAAAATACTGTAGTTGATTTGAAAATTAAAAGAATTTTATTAGGAAGAATAATATTTATCATCCTCACTATATTTTTTCGAGCCATTTTCTTTATTTAAACATAATAAATTTTCATGAAAGTTATCAGTTTATGTTAACCTTTTGCGGACCGGGAACCTTTTTGACCAAAAATCATAAGTAACGCTTAAAATAAATACTTTTTTGTTATTATCACTCTAATGCCTTTATCTTTGTTAAAAAATTTTGAGGGTCCTCGTACAACCGGTTGTACAAGTGGTCCGCAATAGGTTAAAAATTCATTTTGTGTTGATATATTTTCTTCAGATCAGATTGTGGTTTATTTTGGATTTAATATACTTTTTTGCCGATAACATCTTTGTATAAACCCCATTTATTATAGGTTTTCAATGTAATTTTTCCCTTTTACAAAATATTTTTTCCACTTTTCTAAAAAGAAATTCCACATAAATTTTGGTTTTTTCCATTTTTCTAAAAATTCTTTCCTTTTTACAAATTACTTTTGCAACTTTTCAAATCTATTTTTGCATTTATTTGTTTTATATAAGAAACGAAATGATTATTAGATTTGATATAAATAGATTGTTGATTAGGATTAGATATGATGCTATTTTTATATCTTTTGACTTTTATATTAATAATTTTACTTAATATAGTTATTATGAAATGAGCTTTAAAAGTTTAAATCTTTTATAATTTAACAAAAGCTTTTTATTAGAAAATTTCCTATACCATTAAAATAAAACTAACCGAAGTTGTTTAAAAAGTCTACAAAGAGTTTTCCTCTCTAAAATAGGCAATTGTTTTTATTATTTAACTCAAGTCAATATAGTTAATTATCAAACTTGCAATCATTCATTTGATAATCGTTGAATAAATATGCAAGAGAACTATGATTTATAGGTAATTTTCTAAACTAATAATTTATGATACACATTGTTGAAGGAATATAGTATTCATGTCAAATTGAAATATTTGAACCGATCATATGTTTATCTAATTAAAAATTTAATGCTTTTAATGTAGTTTTTAATCAGTTTAATATATTAGCAAAATGTTCAGGAAAAAAGGGAAAAGCTTTTTGTTTATTGGAAATAATTTTTTGAAAAAAGGAAAAAACAATTTTAACGATGGAAAAAGTTTTTGGTAAAAGAAAAAGGTTTTTAGAAAAGTTGAAAAAATGTTTTTAAAAAGGGAAAAATTACATTGAAAACCTATATTCAACTAGATATTCCAGAAATATTTAAGTTAGTTCATTAAATGATCAGGTTACACACATATTAAAGGTTGCAGCAAATATGTAATTTCTGTAGGCAATAATAATACTTGCATTGTAATTTTTTTAATTATAGGTGTTTGTATATTATAATTATGTTTAAAAGAAACAAATTAATCAAATTTTAATTGGCAATCAAATGAATAAATTTTTAAATAACATGGACTCGATTTTTATAAAAACTTATATTTAAAATTTTAACACGACAACATTGAAGTTGCAAAAATTTATAAATATTTTCCGAATATAAAGGTTTTTTCGATTATAAGTCCATGGGCTTATTTTCGGGTTGTCTTACTTACTGAAAGTCCTGGTATTTAAAAAATAAAGATTTCTGTCTAACTTTCATATTTTTTATAGATTTACACCTTTAATTATGAATAAATTCACCATTTTTCTTAAAATAAAAATTTTATACAAATACTAATTAAATTTACATTTAGTATTTTTTACCAAATTTTTATTCTAAAAAAAAGTTACATATTTTAGTCATAGCGACGTTTGACAGATCCATCTTTTTTATCACCATCTTTCAGTATTTTCTGGCTTTTTTTGGGCTATAAACATAAATAAAATTTATAGTGAACTGCTTTTGCAGTATTTTCAAAATTATAGTTTTAAATTTTAAAAAGATTCAATGTTTAGTATACAAAGTTTCAAATTTATTAGTTTTATACTATTTTCGAATAAACTAATATTTTTATTACTTTAGGTTTATGTTTTTAAAGGTATAAAAAAAGCTCCTTGTTTATTTATATTCTAAAATACCATGTATAAAGTCGTTTCAAGAATGCCAAGAAATGTATTAAGGATGTTTATACTATACGGGGTTTTCAACGAGTTGAAAATTAAAACAAATGTCCAAAAATAAATAAACAATAGACCTTGTTTTAAAATATTTATACAATTTTTTATATTTTAAGTTATTTATTTTCAAGTTTTAGCTTTTAATGTATTTTAATATTAAAAAAATCGTAAAAGCTACTTTTTTACTTTTTTGATTTTTTATATAGTGAGTTTCAATCATAATATATTTATTTTATATTTTTGAGCAACTTTTATTTATAAAAGAGATATTTTAATCTTTATAAACATGTTTTATATTGTATGCGATAAAAAAAGCTTTAAAATTAGATATAAAATGCATTCGAAATTAATATTTTAAATATAAATATAGATTTTAAATAAGTTGTGTTTATAAGTTGGGTTCTAGAAAACTTTAATTGATAAACTAAAATCTAAATAATTTAACCTCAAATTTCCAAATATAATAAAGATAATGTTCTTGTTTAAAATATAACCCATAGTCTTTTTAATAATTAATATAGATCTTTTTAAACAATATATTAAAAAAATTTAATTTTTATCTATTCAAATAAATTATAATATTTTGATTTATTGAGTTATTGAAACTTTAAGGTTTACATATATTCGTATTAAGTTAATTTATAAGATGTTACTATAATTGATCTAGACTTTTGTTATTTATTAGCTTACTTAATCAAACAAAACAAAATAAGGAGACATCAAATAAAAAATTCAATTACTGATTAAGGAAAATAAAAAACATTAACAAATTTGGTAAAAAATAAGATAAATCTAGAATTCAAAAATAATATATAAGGGATATTGAAATATATTAATTTTTATATTATGGATTGTCAATTACCTTCTATTCGTGTTGTTCTTCCTGAATATTTTAAAAATGTTATTGATAAAAAAGTTTATAAAATTCAATTTTTTTCTTGTGTTGTATGTGGTAGAAAATTCAATAGAAAATGTAACCTTAAAAGACATTTAAAAATTCATAAAAAATATATTGATAATATTAGAGATTAAATATTAATTAAATTAAAATTGTATTTAATTTTTTTTAACTTATTTTTTATTTGTATTTTGATTTTTTAGTAAACAAATAGATAAAGTGTAAATATTTTTGTTTTAAATACTCCTCAAAAATGTTTCATCGATCCCTTATTTATAAAGTTAAAAATATTTGCTTTAGTCTAGATTTTCCTTATTTAGTTTTCTAAAACTTTAAATAAAAATATAAATATCCAGACAATCGATTTTGATTAACAAGTAATTTCAAAGTTATAAATAAACATGGTTCGATTTATATTTCTAAGAAAATTAAGTTAATAATGCAGAAAAAATAAGTAAAAGTATCATAAATTTATATTATAAAGATTAAATGTATTAAATTAACACCTATTTAATCTCATAAAATTATTTATATAACGTTTATCGCTAATTTATTCAAATTATTAAATTTAATCTTCGATTATAGTTAATAAAATAATTCGATCAAAGAGACACCCATGCATATTTTATTAACAAGATGATTTTTCATTTTAAATTAAGATTGTTTTTGAATTTTTATGGTTTTAATCTTCAATTCTTAGAAAACATAAAATACTTTAATAAAGCACGCCTTTAAAAACTTATTATATATTTTAACATTTGAATATAATATTTATAAATAATCAAAAATTCTATAATAATCATCATTTTATAGATAAAATATAATTTATTAATATAGATTTTAGATTTAATCTAATTTTCAATAAAATGTAGATTTGAAATATATTGTAAATAATTTTAAAAAGTTTGGAATCATATCTGAAATACATCGGCTTCTTTAACTATTAAACATTTTTGTATAATATTTAAATAAAAAAAATGTTTCAAATTGAGAATGTAATTACTAAAAGAGATAAAGTACCCCCTGATATTAGAAATAAGAATAAAAG
>JAQFYD010002314.1:0-10010 GCA_034694225.1 Bourletiella hortensis
CGTATTTTCTTGACAATGTCAAAATTGCATCATGCGTCAAAATCGGTACAGGCGTTCAAAAGTTACACCCGAAAGAATATTAAAAGGCTGTGAGCAAACGCTATGGTGGTTGAATTTTAGAAAATTTCATTGCTCAGGGCGCAACCCCCAAAAAAGGGGAAAATGCATGCCAAGTTTTTGACGCATTTTTAGGTCCCGGGCATGGCGTAAATTATGTGATGGTCATGCTTTCAAGATTTTCATGCTAATTTTGATGAATTACGCAAGTATTTGGTTTCCCTCATGTTCATGTCCCATCCTGCCCTTTGGGTGTGACACTTGAGCTTTTTTAACAGCTTGACTAATTCTAGTTCTGTATAAATACACCGAGCTGGGCCCAAAGTTCAAATATTACTGGTCATCACTCATCGGGACTCTAAGGAAATTCTTCTCATCACCAAAAGCCTGCTCTCCAGTATTAATTACCGCGATGGACCGCAGGGTGAGTTTTTAATTTCCCGCATTCAGATTTCAGTAGTTTCATGGAAAATTGAATTAACTAGAGGTGTAAATTCTTAGGTTTTTAGATTATTTTTGGCCTTGCTGGTAGGCATCGCCGCTGGTGGGAATGCTGCTCCGACAATGACTGAAAAGGGTGCGCGAAAGGATGACCTGGATACTGCTCAGCAGTCCTACTACGGAGGACAGGGTTCATATGGAGACTATGGCGGTTATGACTACGGGGGCTACGGCGGTTATGGCGGTAGTTGCCGCTTCACTTGGAACTTCAGCTGTTACACAATCCTCAGTGGCTTAAGTGACGCTGGAGGAATCTCCTTGGACCCAATTGAAGGGTGACCTGAGGTTTTCTTGTTCATTCTCATGTTATGCTTTATTTATAATGTTGTATTATTTACCTGCAGTGCAGTGTGATGTACTGGACGGAGGATTCCGATACTGGTGCAATACACAGAGCTGGAATGGATGGCTCCAGCCCCCTCACTCTTGCCACCGAATTGTATTACCCCGAGGGGTGACCACTGACTTTGCTTCCCGAAGACTGTATTGGACGGTACATGGGGAACGAAGAATCCAATCGAGTGATTTAAATGGAAGAGACATTCAACTCGTCGCTCAACTCCCGTACGACACCTTTCCATGGGAAATTGACGTTTTGAATGACAGGGTCTACGGGGGAAACCAAGGGAACAACCAATTGCAAAGTAGTTCCAAGGACGGGCAGGACATTCAAACGGTGTACACCGAGACCGGCGATATTTATGACCTTGCTGCTGTGCCTGTTCCGGATCTGCCCACAACCAGGCTGAATGATTGCAAGGGACGAAACTGCTTAACGCTTTGTGTCTTAACTCCAACGTCTTATCGCTGCTTGGACTAAATACCAGCTCGGTGGTCTTGAGCTTCGACTTGTTCGTCATAATATTTGCGAACTTGATGCTGGTGGTCATACTACATAAATTTAGTTGATAAATGGACCGTAACGATTCACATTAAATTGACGCCTGTGCCTTAAAATTTGTCGAATCCTTCAATTAATAGGAATGCTGCAAAAACGTTAAACAAGGAGCTTGAGATCTTGAATTCCCAAAAACTTTCATATCTTCTAATGACGAAACTGAGTCATTAAAATTCAGTCGCGAGCCAACTTGGAGGAATAGTATTGATTCAAAGACAATTGAAATGCTGAAAACGTGTCAGAAATGCATTTTTATTACCCTAAGCAGGGTAATAAGGGTAGCGTAAGAAGGGTAGCAGTGATCCTGTTCCTGTTGTTCTCACTCCAAGTTCGGACTGTCTGCAAAACGAGAAAAGTCTCGTGGAGCACTATGACAGTAAGGTGAAGTAAATTAAGTTGCTGAGTGAATTCAGTCCCATTCGCTAATTTTGCCTGCCCCAAACGAATGGCAAAATTCCCCGTGGGTTTAAAATGTTCAATGCTTTCCCATATTAATTTGCTATTTTCCCTACTTTGAGCAGCTCCATTTTTGTGTTTTTTTGTTGTTTCCCTGCGCGAGGAATGTTGTCTGAGAAGGAAATAGCAAATAGCACAGGGCAGCGAGATACATACAGTAGGATCAGTGGCAGAGAATAATTAAAATTGAAATTAATTGTATATGTTTCAGGAAGTGAAAAGGTACGGTTTGACATTATGCCATGTTAAGATGGCTACTTCAAGGCTCTGCCTCGGAGATTTAATTGAGCAGTTTTTGCATCAAAAGTCGTGATTCCGTAGACAATTTGATTGCGGGTGAATGACAGCTGTAGATATGTTGCAGGTGTCGATCGTCTCATAGCTACGTGCCTTCCTGCCTGAACTCTATGATGTTTCCCACGGGAATGACGACAAAATGTTGTAGGAAAATCACATATTTTATTTGCGGCGCCATTTGTCACCCCTAATACATTTGCCATAAAAAGCAACGGAGGCGCCCAGCTAATTTTGAGGTACAGGCTTCTGTTGGTGCTAAGAAAACTTGTTTTGGTTCAAGGATGTTTGTAATCCATTTGGTCATTTCGGGCTCTATTTGGTTCCCGTCTTTACGGTGTCAATCATGTTTAATTTCGTTACCTTGCTATGGACATGAAGTGGAGCACTATTCTTTTAACATCTGATTGTGACCCCTAATAGCCCCGGTTACTATTTTAGTGACTTCGATTCGAACCAACTAAAATGGTCATAACCTGTTTTGCAATAAAATCAATTGAAATAAATGTAGCTTCCCGTTCCACATTATAAAAGCCCCCGCAATAACAACGCCATCGCGTCTCACCGCCCTCAGAGCTCTCCTCATTTCAGCTCTATCTTGCAGTGATCTTAGTTTCTGAGATTGGACCAAAATTTCTCCAGCCAGCCGGCCGACGTCACGTTCTACCAAATAGGCTTTATCATAGATTCCTAGAAAGGATGCAAACACCAGAACGACGTTGCAAGCATTGGTGATCGTGTCTGGCAAGGCAATATGAAGAAGTCTGATTGCATAAAACGCTGAGCTTATGACTGTTGCAAGGCCAAACGTTTTGGATATGTAGGCAATGGTGGAGAAGGCTTGGTTTTCCAATCGGCATAACACCTGCAGTTTCGCGCATGTATTCAGTGCTTTCTTGAGGTCGCGGGGCGATGACCAGTACTCCCTATGGAAGTAAAACAAGAACGAGAATTCAGATCCAGGGTCCACTTAATAATAACACCGTAAGCCAAATGATCAAACTGCGCACTTACCTTAAATCTTCAGCAGTTTGTTCGGCCACGGTGGAAACCTTGTCGAATGTGCTCAACTGAACAAACTGAACGAACATTTGGGTAGTTGTGAGAAAGGAAATCAAGTACCACTCTAGTCCTAGCAATAATTTGAACGTGATGCTGTTGGGATCTTCAGTTTTGAAAATATTTGCCAGTAAGTGTGCCCGACTAGTATGTTCCAGAACGGTCATGACATAGCCAAATGGTAACATAATTGGAACGGCAATGAAGGAGCGCGCCAGTAACTCTCTGCCTGAAAGACTCCGGAAACTTCGTGGCTTCCTCGGGGCTTCAACTTTTCCTGAAAATTAATGCGAATATTTGGAAGTAAACAAGAGCGTTAATTTTTGTAATGCAGTAACACGCATTGCTTCTTGCTTACCCAACGAAGGGTTGTTGTAGAGTTCGTTGAAGACCACCACAATTTCGTTTTGTACAAAGAAAAATGCTGCCACCCTGCAGATATCTGCAGCCATCCCGAAACTGTAGGCAATATGAACGGAGAAATGATTGATGGGCACCTTTTCCTCTGATAATTTGCTCTGAATGAGCGTCCGAATAAAATTCAGAATGTATAAGGAAGCAAGGACGAAGTTGGTAATGAAAAAAATCCAGCGCCATTTTGACTGCACTCCAATAATTTTTCCACTAACTCTGTTGAGTTTTAGTGGGAGAAAGTTTACGAGCCCGCTTAGGTGGATTGCAATAAAGTTAAATTTAGCTTCCTCTAATGTTAACATTATTGTCTCAAGCTCTTTTGCTTTTCTAGGCTAAAATTTCTCAATACAAATATTTCTGTGGAAGGATAGATATCTCGTTGCATGGAAATCAGGATCACGAGTGCCAACTCCGTCCAGGGAACTAAGCAGCAGAAATGGACCACAGGCGAACTGTATAAATTTATAGCACAAGCACAAGCTGTCTTTGGTCATTGTTCTCATAATTGTTCTGTGTACAAAAGCCCATACGCACGACTCCATAAGCCATTACGTTACGACCACACGCCTCGTCGGTTACACACGTGATTCACATTGTAACGGAAGCGAGTGGTACGATTTTTGGTGATTAATTACATATTTAACTGGGCCCTCAATTCATTCATATTCATCAGAGCCACAAACAGTCATTCGGTCTTGCCCTTGAACGATTGCTAACTCCAAAACTGTCATGCATAATCACTGAGTAAGCAGTTTTAGGCCGTTTTCAATATAATAAAATATCTATTGATGATGCCCTGGAAATTTTATCACTCCAGGTGTCAATCAAACAAATAACTGCCGAAAATACGGCAAGACAACTACTATATATTCACCGCACAGGCAGTCGTCGTGTGCATAAATACTGTGTAATATAATATTGAATGCTGTTGTTGTTGGTCGTTTATTTCAGTTAGAATTAAATCGGGTCGTTCAAAATATAATAATCCGACTAAATATGAAGAATGCTGCATGCAAACGCTTCCATTATACTGTTTGCTTTGAGTTTTCAAAAACAAGAGCCTGAACTTGATACACCGGAGCGCTTGTTTTTTCGCTCTTAACTGATACAAATGCAACGGATTAGATCAAACATTCTGTCTGACATCGCACTGCAGTAAATAGCAACTAGAAATGCTGAATCTTCACGTACCAATAATGCTTCCTTGTGCGACTAAGTAACCATCGGGTCAAACCAATCTCGCGGAGAAATATCTGCGCGTCATATTTTGCATGCCAATTCTCTAGTATCAGAATCGTCGTCGTGTAACATTACTGTCAGGTGAGATCACATAAGCGTTACATCACCACGGCGTCAAGTCACCGTCTCTTCAAATTGATATCGCGTTGAATCACCGTCACGTCAACAGTATTCGTAATCCACGTGAAATCCGGATTTGGGTTTGCAATCCACATGAGGATTGGATTAATCCAATCCAATTCCAAATCCTAGATGTACGCGTTTTGGAAATCCACATTCCACATTCCCGCTGGAATCGGATTCCAAATATTCCAATTCCCATTCCTATTCCCACGAAGCAAGCACGTGGCTGGACTACGTGCCTGCGGTAGTTGTGAATGAGTCATGCAAGTGAATAGGAAAACAATTTAAATCTATGTGGGTACAGTTATAGCGTTGATACAGTTGTTTAGCTGTTTCCATAATAATTAGCATATAGGCTTAAACTATCTCAGCTCTAGGCTCTAGGAGCTGACAGTCATGTAAATGTCACGTCAGATGCTGTCTAGCTATTGGAAGGGAAAAATCTCTAGTGTAGCTATCCGAGAGCACACTAATAAACGTACAATTAATTTTTAGCCATACATTAAAGTTTTAGCAATAGCTCATTACATCACCACACCACAAAGTTCTCCGTTACATCTCATAAGCATCTATCAAGCTACACCGTAAAATTTTGAACCGTTAATAAACTCTGTGACATTTTGTGCAACGCCTATACGCCTGTTATTTTTGGCCCAATCAATAGGAACGGAGAGTAGTGAGTGCATGTACATTATCATTGAATTTTATACTGTGATAGCTAAATAGCTATTCATTGTGCCTAACTGACTGTGTGTGCATAAGTGACTTTGACAGTTGTCGTATATAAAATCGCATCCTATTCATCATCCCTTCCGATCTTAAATCTATGGTATCTATGTTATTGCGCTGGTATCAACTATCGTAGACATTAGTAATGGCATAGGCTGCTTTTGAGTGATGAATTTGAATAATTCACCGCTTATTTGACAAGTACTTAAGCTTGAAGAGTGTAGAACTCCAGAAGTTCAGAGTAATGATAAAAATGAGCCAAATGAATAAGAAGAGCAAATAAGGTCAGTCTAAATCCCATGGTCACCATGCTGTGGAAGAGGTTAACAAATTTAATATTGGTTCTTATTCTTAAGTTAATGCATCACAGGGGAAGTAAGTAGTAGGAGTTTTAGAGGACCACAAATCTGAATTTGTTTAGTCTAACAACGACTTGACCTGTAAAGCAGATGAGCATGGAAACGTCATTAGAGCTACAGTGGTATTCTTTGCTTATTTTATCATTCTGTGGGCTGTCATCCATAGCGGGAATAATCAGAACAAGTTACAGTACAAAAGTACAATTCTTGGGGGTTGCCTGCAAAAAAATGGTTTGGCTATCTACTATAAAGAAAGAGACTACGGTGAAAATTCTTAATTTTTGCTCAAAATTTTCAGAACTTTGTTTAGAGTTGTTTTCGTTTAGTTTTGGTAACCATAGTGGCAACCAACTGCAATTCAGACTTTATCCAGTGATTCCTGGAGAACTATGGGTTTGCCCTTCGATTTTATTTGCTCCACGGCAGAGATCCATTGTTACCCACCTTATCTCAAAATTTGAGGAAAATCGAGGGGAGGGGTTTTGGGAGATAACTGGAGCTGTAGTTTTACCATTTAAAAGTAATGGACGACAAATAAGGCCGTCTGTCACTACGCATAGCAACGGTCGCAAAAATGTCGACCAAACACGCCATATTTCGGATCCCTTAAGGGTCACCCTGTCGCAAAAATTAAATTAGATAGGCATTAATGCGGCATTGACTTTAAGCCATTCAGATCGGTCCACGCAGGCCAAGGTTACAGAGAAAACTCTATTTCTTCACCGTGAGCAAACGCTACGGTTGTTGGACTTTTAGGCAATTTCATTGCTCAGGGCACAACCCCCAAAAAGTTGTTTTACATTGAACAAAATTGGAATTATTTAACTACGAGGCGGTTTCTATTAGACCCTATAGAATTAGTCCTGAAGCCAAGAAAGTTATAGAACAACACTTTAGTAAAGCAGCTCAAATTGGATGTGTTGAGCCTACCAACTCACGCTACGGCGCCCCTACAGTTTTAGCCCCTCAGAAAGAATTATACGTCGTGTCTGTTATTACTACACAGAGGGTAATAAGGAATGCGAATCAATTTTTTCCTCTTTTCAGATCTTAACGGAAACTTGGACAGGTTTCGAGACGCCGATTGATTCTATACGTTACACGCCCAGTACGCCTGTAGGCAAGTCTCGTTAGAACAATGTAGTGAGGAAATTCCAGCAGTAAATTTTAACTTAGAAAAATGGCCACCATTAAGACTTCCCCTCGTATGTAAGAACTCGTGCACAGCTTTGTAGGTAATTCAGAATAGAATTTTAGCCAACTATAGCTTGCCCTACTTCAACTATGTAGACGATAACTGCATACACGATACAGATTTTGATGTTATGATAAAAAAGTAGATGGGACCCTGAAGGGGTTTATAAGGTAAGGCTCCACCCCAGCAGATGCCCCTTTCGCGTCAATGAACGTTTAGGTCACGTCGTGTCAAGAGCGAGAATTTCCATAGTTCCACCGCGTTCAAGTTATCTCCGAGTGTCCAGTATCAATTAGAGGAACTGAAGGCAGTTAATTCCTTGGCGCAGTAACCCATTTGTGTCTTTCCCTGTGAGGGGCTCGGCAATGAAGCTGAGGTAGCTAAGAAGTGAGAAGAAAGTGCAAGTAAATCATATGATTGATTCTCTATTGATAATCTGCAAACTAAGGCTTATAGGATATTTTGGCGGATAGGATTTTTGAGCGCCAGTATTCTATCCTCATCAAGTCTAGTCATGGGCACTGGGCAGGACCAATCAGCACTCTTGCCGTTGCATGTTGCAGTGCGTGTTTGGACCTGCTCATTGCTCATGCCGTCCGCATGGCCGTTCGCCATTGCAATTTGTGCATTCGGATGGCAACAAGGGAGCACATGCGCTGCTTGGAAAGATCAGTATTTTGTGAAAATTTGTGTTGTATAGTTTTGCGTATCTTCCGATAATCAAATCTACTATTTGTGCTGTGCTAATTCTTTGTTTTTTAATAATTATAAATAAAGCATCGTGAGTTCTTGCGTTGGTGTGGTCTTAATGGAGTTGTCTGTAGAGGATGCACATTAAGTTTTTTTACACAGCTTCAGTTGAAAAATTCTGGGGAAGCATCCGGCTATAAATCCTAAGTATGAAATGATGAATTTATGGATGACCATGCTTTTCAGAACTTTATGTTTTGCAGGATTATTGCAATTGTACTTGTCATTGCGAAATAAAGAACATTAAATAAATAAAAAGCAGGAAAATAGTAGAGCGAAGGCATGGGATTCAATGCAGAGGACGCATAGGATTCGTAGTTAAGCTTCCGCATGGGATCTTATGAAGATCCCATGCGTTGCTGGACATATGAAAGCGTCTGATAATCCCATGCCAGTATCCTATACCTTTACCACATAGGATGAGTATGCGGAATATTTAACCGGGGATGAAGTCGTAGGAAACCTTCAGTTGAGGACTGCGAGCTATTTCTATACCGACTTAAACTGGCCGAGAAGAAGGAAATGAATGAATTTACGAGAAGAAGGAAATGAAAAGACGTGCTAAAGCTCTGCAGCCCGTGCGCATAGCGATTGGAGGATTACTGTGGAGGGACTGCAAGCATATCTTGGGTGAAGTACTCAATCAGCTTCTTTTCCTTTTCTCACTTTAATACAAGTGGAAAACATGTCCCTGCTTCTCACCTAATGCTCCGGCAGACTTTTCGTTCGCATCTGGCTTCCACCAAGTATACTGTTTCTCGTGCCTTGTGCACATATTCATTGCATCCGAATTTCCTCCAGTCTGCTGGCTAGAGTTCGAATGTCTGGTTTTATTTTTGGGTCTTACACAAAAACGGGCAACAGAATTACAGCTCAAAAGAACACGAGTGAGCCAAGAATTATGCAATCAGATCTTGCAAAGGGTATTGCCTTGGACAGAATTTTGGTGCTGTTTGTAATCGTGTGGGCAGCGCGACGATTCTGTAATTGATGTCGCGCTACATAACGGAGCCTGTGAGCACCAGATTGACCGTCCCATCCAGAATGAACGACCACATGGACAGCATCATAGACTGGTCAACATGATAAAGCCCATAAACAGTCGTCTTCAATGGTGGGCATGACCTGTGCAGCTTGCGGAAGAGTACATCGTGTCCATGAGATTTCCACGTTGTCAGTGCGCCCTTAGAATTACAATATATGTTCGCCACTGCTTTGAATACTCCATGCAAGAAGCCCAAGTGGCTAACCACGTCCGCCATCAAGTGCACCCGTTGCGGGTCTCGTATCATCACAGTACCATACAGACACCGAATGACCAGCGTGAGACACAGCAGCTTTTGTCCTTGCATTGCAATGGAAATCCCAGCGCTTGCTATGCCGTGAAGCACTTGCAGTTGGCGATAGGCCGTCACCCGCGCATGCAGCGCCTGCCGGTCCCCCTTCCGGTAGATTTTGAGCCTGTAATCAAACGACCAACTTGAGAGACAAAACTTAACAACGTGAATGATTATTTTGTGTTTACATGAGTTTCTTTCCCGTCCATGCTGCCGCATTCACATATGTGACCAGATGGACATCGACCAAGCAGCACACGGACGAACCACTGAATGCAATGTAGCCATGGAGCAGCGCAAATGGTGCAACCTTCCACAGTTCCATGCCGTTGCCATCCTTTAGTGTATAGAGCGAAGACAGAACATTCGGACTTTCTGGTGCCATGAAGACGAATATCAGGGTCATCCAAGAAAACATTCGTGTTAGGCGGACTGGCAAAACTGGAGCCGAATGGTTTCCCAACTTCTACTCCCAGCAGCAGATCTGTAATTTTTAAGGGATTTTGAAGTCAGCCTAGGAGACTTAAGCAAAAATGGCGAAATTTCAAACCCCAGATACACTGCAAAGATGCAGGATAGATGTTGACGAAAGTGAAGAA
>JAQFYD010002315.1:0-10010 GCA_034694225.1 Bourletiella hortensis
GGGTCTCTTTTAAGCGCCGGGGTTAGAAGGAGCTGGAAATAATAAACGCCGGGGCGCTTATTAGAGGAAATACGGTACTCCTAAATGTTATTATGGGGAGGACGTGAGATGAGGAAATTTTGATTATTTTTCGTCGCCCTTAATTATTTTCGTGGTGAATTCCAAGTAAATATTTAGTTCTGTGTGGCCCACACCAGCGTCATAAATAGACCCACGATGCTATAGATGCACCTTAGTGTGAAGTGGTCATCAGGTGTCGTAAAAATGTTCTGCGTTATACATCCTGTCCACAAAATAGTTATAATCCTAATTACTTTTACCATATATACTTTGCGGCATGTGGCCGGACCAGAAAAGGAGTTGTTAGTTGCACTGTTCAAACCGCACACATTTATAATCATCCTGTCCTAATTGTCACCATAGTGTTGAATTATTGCACTCTGATAGTAACCCTGACATAGCTACAGCTCAGCCCATAAATGCAATCGGCTGAAAGCTATAAAAGTAATCATTGATTATCATCTAAACTGCTCCTATCGCCCCATCAAAACTTTATTATTATCAAATGGAACCAACCAAAATTATGATCGTTCTTAACTCATGTCCTACTGACTGTCTTTTCCTGCTGGCTTTTACAGTTCCTATACTTGTTGTATACACATTTTTTTCTTCTTGCACTTCTTGAACTTGGTCCATATTGAATTTCCTATGTGAAATGCTTGCTTGAGGGCATAGGGTATAAACCTCAACAGGCCGGTTTCTTCCTTTCCCTCCTATACAGTTATGCCAGCCTGTGTAAATGTGGTTTTTGCAAAGTTGATAGCAGCAATACAAAATGAAGTTAACATCCATAGTACGACGACGGAGGAATGTGAACCTGGCCATGGTCTTCAACATTGCAGTCGTCATCATGAAACAAGATTCACCCTCCATTTCTTGTATTTCACATGAGAATGAACGTATGTGTGTGTAGACACAGGTGTGAAGGATGTAAAAAAATGTAGGAATCTCCGCTTGACGAGGAAGATGTATATAAGTAAGCATGCATAATTTTTGCACAAATTGGGTCGAAGGCCATGAAAGAGTATCACCCCTGTTGTTGTTGTTTACACTTGAATCTTCTCATCTTGTTATTTATTTACATTTGTCATGAGAGACGACGACGATCCCACACCACCACCAGATTTCACTTGTAATTTTCCCATGTACCACAATATAAGCACATTCTCCTCATTGGAATGGATCATGATTTATTTACACAGCAACACAGGCTCATTCCCTTAATTGTTCTTTTACAAAATAATGGACTGAGAGACAATATACACATATAGCTATAGCTCTTGCTTTTTCTTTTGTTCCACAAATATTGTGAATTTAGTCTCGGTCATCATTTGGCCATTATTTATGGGAGTCAGGAGGAGGGAAGATGATAGACGGATGTGTATAAGAAACACTGGATTGAGGTTGCTGCACACATCGCACATAATACTGTTTGTTATACCTTCCTTCCTTGTCATTAATGTCATCATCACTCTTAGTTCAATTTCTCTTGTTTACCTCCCAATCTGTCTGCATAGCTATAACAAGTTCATTGTGCCAGTAGGCTAAGGACTTGTGCATTTAAATGTCAGCTCTGTGTGAATCAGAGCTCTTTTGTGGTCTGTTCAAACAAACGAATCAGCCGGAAGCTGTCATATGCGCTTATACATGCTAAAATAGCACATGAATTAATACCAGTTGTTAACACGGCGCTAATTTATATTAACACAATGGCCATCACACTATAGTTCTTTGAACTCAATGTGAATATAATGGTTAATAATTAATTATAACGACGACGCATTCTAAGCCTGAGCTAAATAAGTACAAATAGCCACAAAGGATTGTGATCACAAGAGAGCAGATGAGGAATGAATAAATTAGCTTCTGTATTGAGCAGCACAGCAGGGCTTTTGAATAATAATAAATCATGTATCCTTTCGTGTGCTCAGCTCAACAGTACTGTGGCTCCAAAATGAATGAAAAAAGACGAATAATTAATAGTGAAGAAACTAAGACATTAGAATGGGGAATTTCATGAAGAAACTCATCATCAACTTGGGTGAGCCAAAGTGTGGATGGAAATTAGACTAAAAACTGGATGAATGAGTCGAAATTGTGTTGATGAATAACAAACCAAGTGGTACATCCATTGTCTTAAGTTAGGGCTGGGTAGTAATAAGCTGGCTGGGATCGTGGCATGTATTGTTGGAATTTTAGTATTATTATCATCATGATGATGATGGTTCTACCTGGTTGACTCATCTCCTCTCTTTTCACTCTTGTATAGTCAATAATAATAAATAGGCGGACATTACAATCTGTTTACTTTTAATAGAACGGTACATGATGGCACGTTTTTCTCAACTTTTATCAATGTGTACTCACAATGTTAGGGACAGATTGTTGCTACAGCAGTTGTAGTTACTGTTCTGTATTAAAATCTCTGCCTCCCTGGACCTTTCTATTAAAATATTTTATACAAATTTCGTGATGATGAGAATGATGATCATGACCATGCGTCTGTCTGTGTGTCTGTTCCTTATTTTGGTTCTTGTCTTCTGTCTGGTATTTTTATAGTGTAATTCTAACTACTTGTTTCTTATTCACGTTCTCTTGCTCCTCTGTCTCTCTCTCCCTCATTCCTCTGACAACTAAATAGGAGAAAAAAGAGCTTCCCTCCTCACTCTTTTTGCCTCCAGCTAGAGAAGACAGGTGTGTGTGGTAATGGCAATGTATAATAATAATAAAGATATACATGCATGCTTTTAGTTCAATTCATGGATTTTTTTGTTTCTCTAGCTATAGTAATACAACCAGCACAAGTCAAGTAGCTAGTATCAGTGTATCTATGTAAAACGAAGCAGTATATGTTGAACTGTCTGAAGAGAAGGATGTATTCTTCAGCTCTTTCTTGGGAGATCCACGTCCAAAAGATGAAGGGAATTTAGATTAGATTTATGATAAACTATGTTAAAAAACGGGATAAATGTCATTTCAATCGAAAGCTAATGCTATTGTAATCCTTCCAGCTTGAGCTATTTCACCCGAATTTCTTAATGCTGGCGATCAGTACACTGCAGCTATCGTTAGAATATGCATAAGCTCTGCAATTTATTGTAAGATTGAGTTAGCAAGGCAGCTTGGCCGTACTTTTTGGGTTTAAGACTATTTTTTGCTTAATTGCTAAGTTAATCCCTTCTTTCTTGATGTGTATAGTAGCTGCTGCGTTCAGAGAGGTTGCTACCGTTTGAAATATATCTCGTAGTCAGCCAGCTGACTAGCTACGTACGTGGGTATGACAGAATTATTATTTTTATCATAATATTACATGACAGACTGCTAGATCAGTGAAAAATCCTGACATGATCAAGGAGTTCATCTCTCGGAGACATTCATCCAAGAAGAGAAAGTTAGCTACAATGAAACAGTGAACTTTTTTTACGATAACGATGACACACCCTGTTTTTTTCATGGGCCTTAAGGTCCCATTAATGATCATAAAGATAATATGATAATCAGAATAAGCACAAGCACCTTCGTACCATTTAGGCTTAGGACAGATGCCATTGAAATTTGACATTTTGCCCATTAAAATCCATCCAAGAGAGAAAACAAATTTCAAAGACATGTTAATACTAAACAGAGGGCCTTACACAGTATGAAATAAAAGGGTTATTAGACTGAAACTAGTTATTTTCGGCCTAGAATGATAATTCCTATGGATCATCATGTACAAATTTAATTCATAGTTTTCCCTTCTTGTAGCGAATGATTATGGCTATTTGAAGGGGAAAACAAATCTCAATTTTCTTCGCTGTATGATCATTAAGAAGCTAATTGCAGAATGCACTTTTCTGATAATAAACGTGTAGTAGAATGTATAAAAAATTTGCAGGTGGAGTAGTAGATGAGATTGATATGGAAAGAATGAAGGTATGTGTAGCAGGCAGGAATAATAATAATTGTTATGTAGCAGCAGTAGCCAAGTTTTTTTTTCGATGCCCTCCTTGGCAAAGCTTGGCTTTTTGAGTAGATTTCTTGTAAACTTAAGAAAGATACGTGTGAATTCATGGAATCATGCCGGCACTATGGGGCTAACCACATCATCTCCTTCTTCCCTGTTCCTAATAATGCTTGCACATCCTTGCTGTTCTTTATCACGAACGATAGCTATAACATCATTATATGTAGCTATAGCAGCTGGCCAAAGAAAACGAGTGAAAAATCATTTCATTTGTGGTTTCTGTCTTATTTCATTATTTTTTTAATATTACTCCCTCCCGACCTTCTCATGTTCGTTCTGCTATATGGCCTCTTTTTTTCCTCTTGGCAGAGAACTTAAGCGTAAAATGTCAGTGCGTAAACAATGCACTTTTTGGCACATTCATCATCATGACGATGATCCATAGAATGATAATAATCATCACAGTACCCAACCAAAGAGCTTGTATATTAATTTACTCATCGTCATCAACACTGTAATCTATTTCTAGCGTAATTAACATTTTCTATGATTGAAATGCGTGAAAAATGTGCCTGAATAGGAGCTGTTTATTAATGCATAAAGCCCACGTTTCAAAGACCAACTTTTGGCCTTATGACGACTGGCAGGTGTATGCATACAACTGCATAATATCGGATTAGTATCATAATAATGGAATAAAGCAAGGCATAGTAAAGTATTTAGGACACAAGTGTATTATTATATTATTTTCACTACTTAGGAGTGACACATGGACTAAAAGATGGAAGAAGATGCAGATGAGAGGAAATTGAAAGAGTTTGATACATGTCAGAAGACGTAAAGTCCTATTGTTGTAATACACTACCACCAGCAACAACATGTGTACCAACCAAACAACTCGGACTAAGTCATCTTACAATTATTCGTCTCCCCTTCATCATCATCATCACGAAGAAGTGACAACCACAAAAATAACTTTACAAACAGACAACAAGGAGAATAATATAAGAGAAGAAATCAAATTTCTAATCAGTGCTATACAAAGAACGTCATGCTAAAAGGACTGTTTTAAAACTCCTTATTCGGTTAATTCAATTTTTTCCTGTCTATTCTCTCACTCAGTCTAAAATGGTCCACAATGCCGACAAATCTATGATTTTTTTGTGTACCAAAAGCTAAAAACGACAGGGCTATAATGTGACTCCTGAAGAAGAAGGTGTTCAGACTGTATACGTCATCACCGGAGGAATGGCATGACCTAGTTTTATAATCTATTCAAATTCCACTAAATTGATCAGAATATTATCTTTTAATCGACTTAACACGCTTTTCGTTTTACTCATCGTCGTTCCTCACTGCATATACTGCATTAGCATCATGAATTTCCAGAGTGCCGAGCCGCGACCACCATGGATGACTGTCCATTGTTGCAGTTAGTAGTTGTTCTTTCTTTGGAGTTTAACCGGACGGTCCTCATCATTACTAAATTACTGTATGTGAATAAACTGACAATTGTGAGTGGGTCAGCTAGCATGGTATAGTGTCTACGTCCCATTGCATTGTGCTAGCTCATCCCATAATGATGTTTTTTACGTGTTAAATATTTATCCTAATCACACGATACCACGAACGAACGCATGCTATTTAGTATTTGAAATGGATCCTGAAATGAAGCCTGACTAAATAAGGAAAGGTTTGGAGTCATTCTCAAGCTAATTATCTTCCTGTCTCTGTCAAAGTCACATATACTTTATAGATAGATAGAGCTATTGTAAAAATACATTGGTAATACAAGTTTAGCTCTCTCACTCGTTCACTCTCAGTGCTTTGAGATGCAATAGTAATAACGTCTCGTCTTTGCCAATTGTTTCGTGCTGCCGGCATACAGCTGTATCTTCAACATAGTAGAGATGAGGTATACGCTGATACCCCATTGTTGTTTCCTCTGTGTAACACCTTCCTTATTAAGCTGACCTAATAACACAGTAATGGCTCACTTCACCCTCGCTTTTTGGCTCCCGTTTTTCTCTAAAAATTCTGAGGAAGCACTCTTTAAAGACCACAAAAAGTACAAAGTCTAGCGCGAAGGAATGAGTAGCATGAAGAATAGACGGAAAATCCGGGCGGAAATTGATGTAATTATGCAGGAGTTAAATGGTGGTGGACTTGTTATTCTTGCGTGAGTGATTTTCACGGTCTTGAGCGTTAGTTACTCCTGTGAATATTATAAAGTATATAGCACCTTCTCTGCTCTTGTTTACATATATGTAGCTAACTATCACTGCTTTTATAGCATGGACATTAATATAATGCTATGTGCTTTACTGGGAAGGAAGCCCCACATTATTGTTATTGGAAGTAAGTCAAGTTCAGGTTCATTACCAAGTTTCATCCTGTCAAGAAGACAGGCAGAACTTTCTCTATTTATTATTTACGATATCAAGGTGTGGAAAGGGTTAAATAACGAATCATGTTAGTGGTTCACATAGCTATAATTATTACTCCTGTGACTACAAGTTTGAATTCACACGGATTTTCTCCTAGGTATCGTCCCTCATCTCTTGCCTTTTCTATGTGTAGCTAACTATACCGACCAATCCTATTTTGTGCTTGTCATATATCATTCTTGACAGTTCTGGGATCACAATATTCATTAGCATCACATCATCACAATGCTCATCAAATCTAAATAATAACACGTCCCTGTGACGGATGGATGAAGCTCCTCAAGAAGAAGAGGGCTGGTTACACATGAGACTGGAGAGTAAATCACACCTCTTTTGGAAGGCTTCCTTTAAAACTTATAAATTCATTTGCATTGGGCGGCATTTCTGGGAGAACAAGAGAAACAGGAGTAATGATAATAATAATGAAGGATAAGGAGAAGCAGGAGGAGGAGAAGAAGACGAAGATGGAGAATAATAATCAAAACGGTATAAGCTTGAAAATGGCATCAATTGGCCGCATTATTGAGGCGTATGAGGCTACTATACTGTAGGGTTATAGCAACATGATGATTAAGCTTTGGTCATCGTCAGCAAGGGCAACTGATGTGCACACAAATGAATATCTATCTATGCGGAAAGGAGTGCAAGCAACTGTGTAGCGTCAATCATTTGCATTTTCTGCTATGTAAGTATTAAAATTCAGGTTTTTTTCTATAATAATTTCTCTCCTGTAAGGACCAGTTTCGGGAATAACGACAGTTATGTCAAGCTATATAGAAAGGAGTTTATGTGGGAGCAGCAGCAGGAACAGCAGCAGCTTTGAACCAGTGTCATGGCATCTTTGAATCCTTCCAAAGCACATGAGATAAGCGTCTCGTTTATCACTCATGAATTCGCTCAGGTGTTTGTATGAAGTTTTTTCCCTATTATCCACACACTCAACTCATCTCCTTCCTCACTCTTATAGCTATAGCTATAGTCTTTCCTCCCTTTATCATCATCGCACTTGTTCCAGTCAACAGTCGGTCAGCAGAGCAAGGTGAGTGAGAGCAATCAACTTGTCCAGGACAAAGTAACGGTAAATATCATACGCGACCTACATGATGATTAGGATAAGATACTCCAGGCGTAGCTTAATACTTTCCTAATAAAGAAGTGGATTGTATTTTCCACCACTCACTTCATGCTCTTCACATCCTTTTAGTTACAACTTTTCAAAAAGTTTCACCGCAAATAGTTGTATGTCCCAACATGAGAACTGTCACACTGCCGGAAAATGTTGATTGACTCAAAATTGTAAAAATTCAAGTAACTTACCTTGAAATTATGGAATCCAAATTATATTGGAGCACCAAAAAAAACACGGAATTTATTTAGATTTTTCACAAAATTGAAATTGATTTGTAGAAGAAGAAACAAGACAGAAGGAAGAGGACTGAGAGGAGAGATACAGAAGACGTGGTCGTTCTCCGCCAACTGATCACTTGACACAGTGGAGGAAGGTGAATGGTTTTGCTTTTACAGAAGTATCAACAATTTCAAGACAAGTTTTCCAAAAGGAATTCTCAAGGTGGTGGTAGTGGTAATAGTAGTATAGAGAAGATGACGAAGAAGAAGACCAAGACTTTTAAATCCCCGATGGTCTCTATAATCTCTCTCTCTCTCTCACCTTTCCAATGATATGACTGTCTCTGTTGTTGTAGTACCACTGCTTTCTTGACTGATCAACTTGTAAGTTGTTTTATGTATATAAGAAATTCGTCTTAAAAAGTCCACCTCATCTAAAAGTCTGCCCTGAGTTTACTACTACTAGTGTAACCAGAAGAAGATGAAGTTCATATTATTATTATTACTGAAGAGAAATAGGTGGGAGGGGGTTACTTCAGTCACTCTGGTAAGCAGGCGGCTGGGAAACTTTTAGATCTCGGCGGCGGGTCGATGGGGTATTGGTCAACTCTTTGCAGACTACCACGATGATGATGATGATGATGATGAGAGGACGAGCAAGAATTTTTAATGATAACGGTTGGAGCCGCCGCGGAAGAACAACAACAAGATGAAGAAGAAGGTGAGTTACTTTTCAGGTTCTTCTTCTATACTACTTGGACTTCATTTGTAGGTGCTGCTCCTCCCGATGGTGATGATCATGATGTTTCTTCCTATGCTGCTACACCAACTTGAACAGTCTTGGCTCAAGTAAATAATAATGAGAGATTGAACTTGCCCCATGTGAAACCAATAGATTATAATAGTGAGAGCTTATGCGGGGGTATGTGCTATGTGAAAGAGTGAAATAAAAAACCCCATGGACTCGACCACCTGTCCTACTAGTCTCTTGCACTACTCTCCCACCACCATCCTTAAAAGAATAGCTTAAGCTTCTTCTTCTTCTTCTTCGCCTTCATCTCCTTTGGTAAACCACAGAATAGGATTACCCAGCATCCAGTTTTACTAAGGATGGTGCTGATGGTGATGATGATGATGCACGAGGGACCCAACAGTATAGAGAGGTGTAATGATGATGACGGAGGAAGTCACCACTACTAGCTTGTTGTATATTGCTCCTACAACAACTCAGTCACTAAGTCACTCAGTCAGTCAGTCATACACGAGAAACCATACAAGTGGTTAGTTTCAAAAGTGTACAAAAAGAAGAAGGATTAGAGTAAGTTTCATGCTAAGTAATATTTAAGCTACCAGTACCAAATGGAAAGATGATGATGAAAGGCAGAAGGGAGTAACTTTTTTTCACATTCCAATGTGTATATTCAAATGCGCCGTTCCTTCAGTCCTGTCTTAACACTAGGTTCTATCCTTCTTCTGTTCTTTCTTCTCTCAACTTGTTGAATTTGTATCGATGGACAGACCATATTTAAGAAAAGTATTAGAGGAGGAAAAAGATGAACAGGAGCAGGAGCAACAAGCAAATAAACTGGATTCTCATCTCCTTTGTATCTTGTCCAGCCATGGCTATGTAACTTTTTCCATGTTGTCCAACTCAGTTGAGTTGGTCTGCTTTGGAAGCAAAGCTTTCAAAAAATTATCATTCCTATCCTCATATCCTTGTCATCATTGCCATCATCATGTCTTGGGTAACATGAGAAGACTTGAGTCCCTCCGTAAACGCTGATCATCTTCTCGCCTAGAATTCATCCTGCAACACCATTTCATGCATTTTCCCATACAGATGACCACCTTACATGCGCTTTTACTCAGAAAACTTATTTATCCGTTTACCAGACAGTTATTTTAACATGATTAGTCCGGTACAAGTTGTAAGTAAATTTAATTAAAGGGCAGGGGAAAGGGGAACCATGTTTCATACCGCCTGAAACATGTTCAAATTAGTCTTGAAAAATAACTCGTGTACACTATTGTTTTTCCAAAATAACAAGCTATAAAATTATTGAAAGTTGACAGTCTAGCTTGGTTCAAGAGGGAAACAATGTTAAAGAAGAAGACGAAGATGAGATTGATCAGGATGATTTTGGCTATTTAATAGGATTATCAAAAACCTGTGAGTCCGGTAAAAGGAGGCAAAGGTAAGAAGAAGAAGA
>JAQFYD010002316.1:0-10008 GCA_034694225.1 Bourletiella hortensis
TGAACAAATTGATTCAAGTCAACGTGAGTCTGTAGCCACCAACGTTATGAGAATATTTAGGGATTAATCAAAATATTACGCAAATGTGTACAATGAGGTTACCTACCCCGGCGGGTATCCTGTAATTACTGAGTACAACATCTTTCACTGTAATTCGTGATGTCTCAGTTCCGATTGGGTATAATCTAACATTAGATCAATATTTTCTTTAGCGCATGGTCTTCCTTCATGAGAATCAAGATTCTTTCATCCACATCTCATTTTTATTCCTGTATTACCTGAATGTTTCCTTGACTGCGGCCTTAAGCAACTGAAAGCTGTTGAGAGATTCCACAGTGATGGGATTATTTTCTGATAAAGTCTTTACAATTTCTTCCCGTATTTTCTCTTGAACTTCTGGATTTTTTGCGAGGCAGTATAAATTGAATGCCAGGCTCGGAGAAGTCTGCGAAATGAAAAATGTATTCTGTGTAAGAATCATTCGCTGGAAGGCATGAGGCAAGGTAATCAAGTGCCATTTTCTTCTCCCGAAATTATGCTTTCTACTTTCTCCTCTCATCTCATCAGATAACAATTTATTCTCCACACATCGTCATCTTCGGCGCCTTCAATCGCCATAGTACTCATGTACACCCAAACAAACTCTGGAATGGCGTCACTTTTGTTCTCAATCCTGTCCTATACCTACGTCTCCTGAGTTGACGTCCAACGGAAGAAGGAGAAAGAGCATTAATTTTCACTTCATTCTGCTTGCTCCACCCTCTACACTTTCCCTCTCGTACATACTACATGCATATAAAATAGCAGTTACGACACGACTATAATAGTAGTAGAAGAGCAATAATAATTAAATGCGACGAGGAGACGACAGTAGTGTGTATATAGACATTGGCAAAGTTGTGAAGTTACAAGGGCTTGACGTCAAATAATTCTAAGTACGCATGAAAGACCTTTAGAGTTGAGAGAAGGCTATGAAACCAATATTACGAAACAAATCCCTTCATGGTTCCTCGTACATAATCACTAGTGAATTTTCTCTACACACTCAACTCTACCCAGCCACTGCATGTGCCTCTTCGCAAACGGTAGAAAATCAGAAGCTTGGAAAATTTCTCGCACCACTGGAGTCAACGTTATTATAGAGCTAACTAATGACCGTTTTATATAAATACCTTCATGTATATATGCAAAAGGTGTGTAACTATATGGATATACTTTCTGCAGATTCTTCCTGGAAGAATCAAGCAAGAGGAGCTGAGGAGTGGGGAAAATCGATGGAACTTGTTAGCAAGTGTGTGTCTGTAGCTTCAGCTATATACATACGCCTCTGGCATTGCTCACCGTGCTTAATCCATCCGCAAAGAGGGACAGGGTAATGATGGTGACATCCTTCCGTGATAATTCTTCCCGTGAGAGTAGATACGACATGAAATTATATTTCGACTCATCCAGCTCTCCCTTTTTTTCAAGTTCATTTATCTCATCAATAGTCTCGTCCACAAATTTTGTAGCATTTCTGTATTGCACAGTCCCGAACGATACATAAAAAAAGAAGAAAAAACGTGAGTGTACATGGACGATGATTCAAGGATAATATTCATTCTTACGTATAAAAAAAGTCCTCTGCAGCTAGAAACTTGTTCCACTTGGGAGTTGGGAAGTATTTGAAAAGAGGCAGGGAAAACTTGAGTATTCCACCAATAATGAATATATCCCTGTTGGCTTTTATCATCTGTTCGGCAAAGCTTTCATTCCTATCCAGACAACCTAATCTTCTCTCAAAGCAAACCATGGCTGAGCCTGTAAATGTACAGAAAAATATATATTAATTCTGGAAATCAGCTGTGCGGCTATTAACGCCACGATGAGAGTTCCTTTCCCCGATTTCTTAAATACTTTCCATGCTCCATTTGGCGATAATATCTTGCACGTTATGAAGAACATTGCTCTCGTCCAAGTTACTCCTGATTTTCTCCACCAAGTCTTTCGCCACGGAGTCTACGAGGGGAAGGTAGTGGTAAACTTCCTTTGGTCTTAGCATCATTTGTTGTACAGCTTTCCTCAGTCGGTACCATTCTTCCCCGTTCCTGCTCTTAATAATGCAACAGAAAGTTATTCGTAGCTTTCTCTTCTTCTTCTTCTTCATGTAAGACTGACTCTTTTGTGTGAAGAAACTTACGTATTTCCTAAACCGAGCGATAAATTTCGCTTTTGCCTATACAACTGAGTCGTCTCTTGAAGAGGTGGCACCTCCGGAATTTTCCCCTCCACGCTGTGCACAGTTTTAACATCGTCTGGATCAAACACGTGGACAATAGTACGTGCACCAATCTTTTGCCGAACAACTGGTCCGTACTGTGCATAAAGTCTCTCCAGTACTTTGTGGTACTCAAAAATATTAAAAATTCCTAAGGAAGTTCAAAGCAGAGAGTGATAAGCTGAGTATTTTGAGCATTCTAATAAAATGTGTTTCAATACAAGGCAACTTGAGTGTGAATATCTGGAACTGATGAATACAGAGATGTAGTCAGCAGTATAGACTCATGAATGTGTGACTTTTTTTTACAGCTATTCATAGTTTTTATCAGTTTATTTATATAAAACTTGAGCGACTAAAGTTTCTTCTTAATTTGCATACCGAGTTTGTACAGGTGAATATTCCCAGTTAGAGGTAACGTCAGTGGACCTGGAATTTCACTGAAATCTTTTATCGTAGCGTTGGTGGAAGTGGTGTTGGTGGTGGTGCTTGTTATTTTCCTGCAATGTAACACTCTTGAGGTGAGTGCTTTCCCTCCCAAGTTCTGCAATGACCTGTAGTGACTCCCTGGAACCATTTTTGGATTTAAGAACAACGTTATCCTTCCACTCCAACTGATTTCCAATTCAGTTTATTTTATACCCCGAAAAATGAATGGACAGTGATCACACAACTTTAAGCCTTTAGTTCTGTCTTACTATCAATCCCTAGTGGACAGTGCACTAGTGTCTTGGATACAACAAGGGGGACAAGTAAAGACTGGTAAATGGCATTTGCTACCGTAGCTAATATGAATTCAGGCGAGTCTTAAACTTGCATAGGTTGAGTGTGTGTGTGTCGGTTGCATGTGTGTAATCTAATGTTTACAGTTTGACATAGAACGATAATCTCCGAGGCCAAAGTTCTTAGCTGAGTATGAAGCTTCATTTAGGTATCATATCTTTAGTCATTATTATGAGCTGCTAGTAATTCCATATCGCCTATAGTTGTCCCCAGCTGACCATTGGGTTCTCGGCATCTGCTGGAATATTTTTGTAGTTACACTAGGATTTAGACTTTTCGTGGGCCATACAGTACGGAAGTACTTATCGTTGCTTTAGGAACCATCAAAATCTGGGTACATATACAGATCACATGTTAAAGCTGGACAGTGCCGATTTGTACAAGTCGGACTCATTTACAGACGGCATTTCGGGAAGGAATCGCAAGATTGATGACGGAGAATACACCGCCACAATCCCGTATAGCCCTAAAGTGCACGACAGAGGTTTACAGGCTAATGTGTACTGGTTTAGTTCCAGTGAGTTGAGGAAGACAGGATGGATGAAATGTAAATAAAACGATCTCGTCCTTATCATCAGATTTGGTTTCATGCTAAAGAGATCTCATTGTATGGTGCAGATTGAGCTTTAAAGCTCATGCGTTCTTGTGGAAAGTGATTACAGTATGAAAAGTGATATTCCTCCTTTTCATTCACCTTACATTTTCTGTGAAGAATACGGACGGACAAATATAAAACCATGCAGTATAGTAGTCAGGACAGCCAGTACAGAAAAGAGGGCCAGTTCCACCACTTAAGAGCTCTCTTGATATCCCTTTACAACGACATAAAATATTGCATTCAACAAAACTAGACCATAGTTTTATGACACAAAGACCACAAAAAGTAGCTAACTTTATAATATAGAAACTGTACTTGAGCTTCTCCGTATCCCCGTCTTTGGCCGCTACACGAAGCAAGCATTTGATTTTATTGTAATGCATAGCCACAGCCACTCATCTGCATTTCTGTTACCCACGGCTGCCATATGTAAATGTAATATCATCTTAGCCCATGATCTGCTAAAATGTACGTACAAAAACATATAGTAAAGCACACAGAAGCAAATAGTAATTAGCTTAATAATAATAACAATTCCAATGGTCAGCTAATTGTGAATGAATAGCCATGTATATAATAGGCCTAAATAAGCTCTTGACGACCAGAAAAATACTCACTTCCCTTGCTTGTAGCAAACATAGACTGCATCTTCATATGCAGTCATGTAGTTAGTACCGTACTGACACACACGTACTCAGGCCAAGTACACCATATTATCTTTACCTCTTCTTTGAAGTAATTGGAAAACTAGCCGAGCCTCTATGCTAATTCTTGTATATTTACATAACAGCGTAACAGGAGTGACAATCCACCGGCCAACTGCTATTTCGCCTAACAACCCAACCAACCATGTCACTGTCGCACAATGGCTTTAAAGATACGATCATATTTAACGTCTCATGCCAACTGCTTCATAATTATTACTGCTACTCCTTACAAACGATTGGAACCTGTTAGCCTAACAGTCTCTCATGATCATCCCATCATCGTTAGTACTAATACGTTCCGTACAGCACCCCACTCTCCTAAAATTCTCATCATTTTCTCCAAAAACAGCCCAGCCAGTAACTTTCACAATTCACAAATCCAAACTCATTGATGAAACTTGATGAAACAAAAACTCATCCTAAAAGAATCAGATGACGCCAAGTCATCTCAAAACTCTACTGCACGCCAACGTTAACACACTAGCACAAAAGTCCTCATACTTACTTCCTCTCTGCCCCCGCTTTTATCCTCTACAGCATTAATTAAAACAATCCATTAATTAGCTAAAAATAGACTCCTACATTGATTACATGCTTAAGCACATCTGAGACAAACATCGCATCCGTATGACCCTGCCTGGTGCATTATCACTCCCCATTATCTTTCATTTCCTCAACATAAATACTGTCACATCCAAAAAAACACACATTCCATCTGATTCTTAAAAAATCCAAGCTCATTTTCATGATAGCTGCTAATAATGCTCATTATGCCGCTGCAGGTGCCTTTACATTTTTAACCCGTATGCTATGCTTTAATCTTCGCACTACATCTTCTACAACCCTGCCTCATTCATACCGCAATACTAAATACACACATATTATTTCATATACCACGAATTTCTCTTCTATTCGCTAAACCTCCAATTCATTATTAGTATCTAAACCACAGGGCAGCACAACACGGTTCTAACTAAAACTATGCTCTTTTTGTCCAGATGCTGTGACATATGTATTAAATGCTACATTGGATTCATTGCATCTTACATTACATGACGATCATGTTGATAATAATGATGACGATTCTGAATCCTTCTTCTCATGATGCTACTTACTGCTCCTACTGTGGTAGGATATACATAAATGTTGTTGTTCTCGTTCATATGTTGACAGAAGACAGAGTCGGTAGGCTGACTGAGTGGCAAAAGCAAATGAGTTGGTTGGGTTGGAAGGGTTAAATAAGCGAATCTGTGAATCTGTTCATGAGGTTGTTGTGCTTGAATTGTTCGTTCATTCGTTAGGGAAAGAACTACTACAAAATATAGCAAGAGAAGCTATGGATTTACTTGTAGACCGACGACATTTGTACACAACTATATGAAGCAAACGTTGTTGTTGTCGTTGTTGTTGAAGGGATTGAACGTGTAGGCCGTCACCTAGTGGTAGTTGGGTTGACTGTGAGAGCGGCGAAAGGAGGAGAAACGCGTGGACGGAAGAAAAGATAGCATTCATCCCTTAGAACTACAGGAAAGAAGCGATTGCGCCTTTGACTTAACAGTTTGCTTGCTTTGCATTACAACTGACTGCCGTACTGAACTACGAGTACGAGTTGTGTGAAGGGCGAAGGCATCAAGGCGGGCCTCTTTGCAGGTTGCATTTTAGCTCTAGATGCTCTCTCTCTCTGAACATCTCACCATTATCATTGCCCCTACGCCATGCTAAAAGAACGACGGTCATCATCAGGAGTCAAGTCGCTCTAGAAGTAGTACTTGCCCCTGAAATTTAGAAAATTAACTTATTTTTTAAAATAACTAACTTGGCCGTGATTGGAAATAGGAGAAGTAAAGGACTGTCATTGACTAAATCCCCAAAGGTCCCATTACAACAAGACACATTAGAAAAGTCTTACTTACTACTATATTCTTCTTCTCCCATTCTCATCATCGGTAAGAATTGTATATTCCTCTTCTAATAGATCTTCTACTACTACATGTTCTACTATACAACTACTTCTTCTTCTATTAGTTCTACCATTATTTACTCAACAAGTTTATTAATATAGAAGAAGAATAAGAAGAAGAAGGAGCCAGCCAGAATAAAGCGTGTGAAAGAAAGTGGTTGTTGTTTTGGTTTTTAGAAATTGACTACTACTGTTCTGCATCATCATCATATCGTCTTCTTCCATAATAATTATTATTGAAAAGATCAGATATTTATTTTGGTGATTATAATTGGTGGTGGTTGTGGTGACCTCGGAGGATCCTGAATGTACTACGACTGTAATGGCAGGTAAAATTTTTAAGGAACCATTGTGAATAATTTTCGGTTTGGATCATCATATGCCGCCGCTACTACTGCAACTATGCTATTACTGCTGCTAGTGCTGTTCAAGCCTTAAAGCTGTTGTAATGTTGTATTTATTTTTGGTTGCTAAAGCTAAAGTTGTATTGGAGCTAGATTTGGCTTTTGAGAATGACATTTTGATGAAATATTTTTTGCTCTTTTTGAAAATTTTAAGTTGGTCTGATTAGTATTTTGGTTGGAGATTATTGGAATGGAGAATTATGCATGTCACCGGGATGATGCTTGTGTAAATTTTGATTGCAATAATAATTGTTAGTAGTACTGGGTTTGCTAGTAGTTTTTGAAAATAATAATTCTAATGATGATGATGGTGGTGACTCCTCCGTACTTTACTGTTTTTGTCAGTTTGTCAGGTGGGATAATAATATTTTTATTTGCGGAAAAGACTGAGCTGTGGATATGTTAATTTTTTTTTTCTATTCTGTCGCCTGTGTGTTTGTTGGTGGTGATTCGGTTAGGATTTTGTCGTCAACGATGCGATGAGGGAGATGATATTTATGATGACGGTGATTGTAATAATAATAATACTTTTTGAAAATCTTTGTCTTCTGTCTGTTAAGTTGTTATATTGGTGTATACATGGATCATGATTTGGAAATGGTCCCGAATGTCTGTAACGGACACTTTTTCATGTATATGCAGTTATATATGTTTTTTTTATTGACGGATGTATGTTGTAGTGGTGGCTTGAGGAAGGGAGATCGTTTTTTTTGTGAATATATATGTGGCAGCTGTAAAAATATTTTTGTAGTAGAAGAAACAATATATACAAGAAGAGATGTTGATTTCAGGCGATCATCTGAAAATGATGTTAGTCAACGATGGATCTGGTGAGGCCTCACAGGCCAACTACGAATATAGTAAGACTATTTTTTTAGTTTTTAAAAAAACAGCAACAACGATAAAAAAATCAACCGTCCGAATCCAAGTAGGAGACCAATCCTGCCTAAAAAAGCCATCCGTGATATTAATTCAATGATTGATGTTATTCGAAACAAAAAGTCAGCCATCATCCTTTGATACTATAATCTTTCGCTACTACTACTACTACTGCAACGCATATCGGACTTACTTGCCAGCTCTGCAGTATCAATCAACCGGATGCGACAGAAGTTAACTCTCTGAATATGCTTTGAAAAAAATAATACTATTTTCTTTTAGTGCTTAAATCATAATTTTCAGCACGCTAGTTAGTAATAATGATGATGATATTATTAATAACTTGTAGTTGACTTTTGTTTGTTAATGCAATGAATATAGAGTTCGGAAGATAGTGTTTATTATTGCTGCAGTGCAGGTTTTCAAATGCCGGTGTGAATCGATATGTGCACTTGGTAGTATAGTTTTTGTTTTTGATGATGGGGACGTGTTTTTAAAGGATTTTTTATGAAGGTCTACTACTTCCTGATTTTGTTACACTAGAAGTTCGTAAAGTGCGGAGTGTTCTTGTAATATCAGAGTAAAATCCGATACAGTGGATGGGCTTGATTGGTTTTCATTATTTGCGATGCGGCTTTTCAGTTATTTAAATTCGAGTGTTGCTTATAACTAACAAGAAGTAACAGATGATTCTAATGGTGGAGGTCACTCCGGTGTCCCGGTGCATTGGTGTGTATGAGATTTGATTTATTTTTTTCACTTTTAGGCAGTGGAGAAATCCAGTGGTGCTTTTCTCAAGTGAAGGGAGCCTTGGATGACGATGTCACAGAAGGTAAATTGTTTTTCGTTTTTAAAGTAAATCCTTTTTGGAGTGCAGTAAAGTAAAGAATTCGTTTTAAAATTAATGTGTTTCGTCTTGTGTTTCAGCGGATATTATTTCCTGCGTGGAATTCAACGACGATGGAGAATTTTTGGCGACTGGTGACAAGGGGGGAAGAGTTGTAATTTTTCAAAGAGACCCCAACGTAAGTTTCAGCATTAATTGAAATAGTTTTGCCGTTTAGTGTGAGATTAGTTTTTCCATGATGGTTTTAATTTCTGGGAAGTTAGATGGATTGAATGCTAGCGTTGATTAGTGTTAGATTGTCATGGTGTTGCACAGTGCTAATGTTGTTCCTTTCGAAGTGACAGCTCAAGTGTCATGTGAGTGCGTAAAAGTCGAATAAGCGTGAAGCTGTTTTGACATTTTGCAGTTGTTCTTCTTGTTGGCGTTGTGCAGGTAGATACGCCTGGAGAACCTTGACTTTGTAACTTGGCTGGTGCTTCGGCCACAATAGTTATAGTTACGTATATATGTACGCGGGGCAAGCAAGTGTAGAGTATAAGTGGTAATGTCCTTGATAACTGAATTTGCAAAACTGTGCGTGACAGTCGGCAGGATACATCTAGTAAAACATTATGTACATGTATATGTTGATTCTGATGAGGCTTGTTTATTTTGGTTTTTCTAGTCAAAAAACTGCATTCCAAAGCGAGGAGAATACAACGTGTATAGCACCTTCCAGTCTCACGAACCTGAATTCGATTATTTGAAAAGTCTTGAAATAGAAGAAAAAATTAATAAAATAAGATGGCTTCGGAGGAAGAATCCGGCGCATTTTCTTTTGTCTACCAATGGTAATTTTCGTCTTTCTTCACTTCGAGTATGACTATCTGTGTTCCTATTTTTCATGTGTTTGTTGTTGTTTTTAATGCAGACAAGACTATAAAATTATGGAAAGTTTCCGAAAAGGAATGGCGCGTCGAGGGTTTGAATTTGAAAGAAGATAGTGGAACTTATCGTGACGCTTCCAGTCTAACTAGCTTACAGGTAATTCACGTGACATCTAATAATACTGATGGCATATTTTTAGCTTGGAGAAAGTGGGAGTATATTATGAATACGGATGTTTGTTTGCAGGTTCCTCAAGTTAAGCCATCTCCGTTAGTGGTAGAAGCCTCTTTAAGACGTGTTTTTGCCAATGCACACACTTACCACATCAACTCAATCAGTGTCAATTCCGACCAGGAAACGTACCTTTCAGCTGATGACCTACGAATCAATTTATGGAATTTAGAAATCACAGACCAGAGTTTTAGTAAGTCCAGCATTTATATTTCATATGGTTTAGTGCCGGAGAAGTGTTAGCAACAAGTGTGTATTGGTTAGAAAAGAGGTCTACCAGTTGTTTGGAGCAGGGCGTTCGAGTAACTCTAACGCATGAGCGATCCGCGTTATAGTGAAGTTTCATGTGCTACATAGGCTTATGCCTGTTGAAGCCTACCCTTTTTTATCCATGTCTGTCAGTGATGCTTGTCATCGCCATGGAGACAGTTTGCTTTGTGAAATGTCTCTAGGAGTCATAGATTTTTTTATATTA
>JAQFYD010002317.1:0-10007 GCA_034694225.1 Bourletiella hortensis
TGGTGCTGCTGAGCATGTTGGAACTGGGGCAATAGAACTATGTGCGCTATCTTTGGATTTTAATAAAGTTCTTCCTATTAGAAAATTACTCATGATAAATAATAAAGGATTAGAGTTTTGAGTTATTTATAGGGGAAGCAGTTTGTTTAAAATATGGTGAATTCCAACATACTTTCACTACTGTATGTCATCGCACCATTCCCAGTAGTTTACTTGAGAAAATTCTTAAAAGAGTGAAGGCAGAATGGTGTGTGGGAGAGTTGTCATCAAATGTCAGCTAGATGCTCGCAGCTACAATAGTGATTCCGGCATGTTTCAAGGAAATTATTATTGATATACGGGCACTTTAAGCTTACGCGAAAGATTACAAAGGGATTTTTGGCTCTATGTGTGTGTGGATTTGCAGAAGCGTAAGGCCTCACGTGGAACGCGATGGAAAGCTGGCGACGCTTTATTCTTCTGTTCATCGGCTTCTTGGAATCCCTCATCTTCAGTGGTATCATCTTCGGCTGGGCAAGCTTACTTTTTATATTACAAGAGGAGGGTATTTACAGGTATGCAAAGCCCAAAGATTAATCTACATTTTCAGTGCTGTATCTTTCATGCGATCCCGCTAGCTCTTTCGGTACAGTCTCGTGTTAGTTTAAGACATGTTCGTATTTTTAGTCATTTATGCGGAGAGGACTCTTCCTTCAGTTCGGATACATTTTACCAAAGGAATGGTGAGGACGATGGCTTTACCTCAGTGCTGAATCATTTTAATTACACGGATCACATTACTGAGGTAAGGACCGTCGGCTTACTAGAGTCCTGTTGGACAGCCACTGCTACCGCAGTTTACCACATGGCAGATGGATTTTCAAGGACAGTCTAATGGTTTTCCTCTCCCGTTTCTTGTTCTACTTGTTGTTGTTCTTTCTGTAGCAAAATTCAAAGAGCTGTCAGAGGATGTTATGTTATACTGAATTCCACAGGAACCTGACCTGACAAGGAAGGGCGAAGTAGTAGTTAAGGCCGTATGTGCTTTGCAGTCCAATGAATTTACACTGATTTACACAGTGGCAGCCACAATGTATGGAATTACGTCTATTTTTATTGGATTTTCTCTAGACCATTTGGGATTATGGGTGACTAGAGTATTTGGAAGGTATAGGAAATATACAAAATACAAGATTTTTTATCCTGTCTACTCTGTCTGCATGTGACTTGCTAAACTGTATAGAAGCTCTCTATATTTTTGTTTCATTCATGTACAGTTTGCTGATGGTGACTGGATTTTTCTGTCTGGCATTTACGACAAAACGTTGGTGGCATTATTGTTGTTGATGAAAAGCTTGTTGGAGACGCGGCAAGTATGTGAACGTCAACGAGGATTTTTGGTTTTGTAGAAAGATCCTGGCTTCTGTGGCCAGCCATGAATCTCGTCTCTTTGGGTAGCAACCAACTCAAGTTGTCATGCTACCAATTCACAAACCTTTGGCCTAAACATCGTTCAACTATTCTCTTTGTATATGGTTCCGCCTTTGCCATCTCCACAACAGTCTTTACACTTCTGCAGGTAAGTTAAACAAATAGTGGCCTCCACTATATAGAAGAGAGAGAAAGTCAAGTTTCTTTGGTTAGCTGCTTGACTGCTTCGTGGCTACATGCTGAATGAAAAGTTTGACTATAACTTTATTTCACCTCCACTTAACCGCAGCACTTGTACACATCAGGGGTCCCATACAAACTTCTCACACTTATCCTGGCACTTGTTTCTGTCCTGACAATTCCAGCCACCTTTCTTATGCCGCTGATGAAAGTTACACCTTTTTCTGCAAGTTACACAACGGCAGCAGCGGGAATAAGTACAACGAACGATGATGCTGATGATGATTTGAGAAAGGAGCAAGGGAAGGAGCTACTTCCGATAGGAGCTGAAGGTATGTAATAAGTAGCAGATCTTACCGTGTGTATTAACAGTATTACAAAGGCTCTTTAAAATCTATATAGTATTACATTACGGATGATTCTGATAATTTTTGCATATCAAGTCGGAAAGGAGGCAAAGTCTGTAGATGACGCTATGAATCAAGATGGCTATAATATTCCTCTGTCACATTCTCTCTTGACTCTGTCCGCCGTGTTGCACTTCGTGTGGCAATTTATCAGTCTTTTTATGATACTATTCTATACGGTATCATTCAACTCTTGGATGCGTAAAGCCACCGATGACCAGGATTTGGGTAAACCCATGGCAACAGTATTCTATTTCTCTCGCCATTCTTTGAACATGATTGAGGACGGAGGGTATTTTGTGTTACAGTTGCTCACTATACAAAGGTCATGGGCATGTGTCAACTGATTGGACCCCTCATTACTCCAATTTCTGGAATATTTACAGACTGGCGTGTAAAGGTTGCCAATCGATGTAAGTTACACGTACTAACTGTTTTACATTTATGATTTCCCTATGTGACTACATTTATTCACAGACAATGATCCCGTGGAGAATGCACGACTGACTTTGCAAGCTCCAGCATTTGCATGTGCCATCACAACGTGCTTTCTAGCAATTCTGATGACCTGTAAAATGTTTGTGACCAAGAATGCCATTTATGCTTCCATGTTTATCATTGCCATCTCAAGACCAATGACCCATTCATGTATTGCATCCTACGTGAGACTCAGGTACTTCCTGTCAAATCATTCCAGTTTGCCCACCTCTCTATAGAAGACGTGTATTTCCAACTGTTTTGTCCTCCGTACAGATTTCCGGAAGAACATTTTAACAGGGTGAACGGGATATTCACTACGGCCGTGGCAGTTGCAATGTTTGTCCAGTATCCTATCTGCGTCTGGATGTTTTCCTCCGATGATAACTTTCATGTGGTATGAAACACTCTCTTTAGTATTTGTCCCCGTAATCCTTTTAAAAAGTAGCTCAATCCCTCTTCCATGGATGTTTATAGGCAAACTGGGTTCTAATGGGTTCTCTAGTTGTGTCCCTTCTCAGTCCAGCACATCTGATGAGCAAGAGGATCTCAAGAATGTATGCCATTAGGTACCTTAAGGACATAAAGCACAAGGACTTTAGAGACCTTTAAATGATTCCACATTCACTTAGCTACTTACTTACCTTCGCTACAATAATAAAGACAACAAACATGACGACTATCTCCATTATTTCTAAACGTTCCATAAAATAAGTTAAGGATGACAAGCAAACAGGGTGTGTTCGCTGACTAATTCTAGTCGAATGTAATTCTTATATCATCAAATGTATTATTTTGTTAAGATATCAAATTCCCGTCTCCCATCATCATAACAACAGCAACAACAACAACGTTCAAGATGTTCGGCTTGCATATTATCTAACTGGATGAGCACAGCAACAGAAATCCATTGATACTCTGATGCGGCTGACGAATTTCCTGCGCATATGATGATTCGTCTACATTACGTAACTCTTGTTAGCTTGTGATACTTTGAACGGCAAAATCATCATGAAATGATTAAAAAAATCTTTGGTATATTACTGACGGGGGTAATCAGCTCTCTTGCCATGGCATCCTTAGTAGTCAAATAGTTTTCAGTATAGTCGTGTGTATACGTCAAGCTCCAGTCTATTGCTTTGATTTATGCCCGGTTTAGCAGTTTTTCAGTCCCGTCAGTCATCCGTAACGGAGGTCAGAGGTTAGTACGTTTAACTAAATTTCAGGTCCAAGGTTCCATAGTTTTAGGCAGGACAGCACTGCCGAATCTTTCAGCATGATTGAAGACGATCGGGCAATGCTTGCTTGAGGCAAGAGATTAGTTTCAAGGCGCGAACAAGTCGGCCAGTTGTTCTTGTTGTGAACAACCAAAGCAGTATTGTTTGCTACATAGTTGTTGTTATTATTATATTAGAAAAAATTACGAGCAAACCGTTTAAATCAAAAGATATAATCAAGTGGGAAATATTCTCATGAAATTTTCATTAGGGCTTGCTAACGTTGGCATTGAAGGTTCATCGAAGCCTAAACATGACATACTGATGCCAGGGAGCTCCCTTACTACCCTGTCCCCTAATGGGCAATAATTTGTTAGGAACAAGTTATGTCTGTTTACTCACGATTAGTCACTAATTTTGATATTATTTAGCCAGACTGGATGTAAAGACTGTGAGTCATTGCAATTACTATATTTGAGACAGACAGATATACTTTTGTGGAATCTCTGACCACAATTGACGTATAAGGTAAGAAAGAGGTATAGCTGTAATAACATAATGATGTTTAGAATGTTGGGTTCCATTCTGTCATTTTCTGTGCGAATGCACTAACCGGTTTCCATATCCATAGGCGATCATTGTTGTGCATGCAAATATAATATTTTGATGGGATGGATCTCCAGTAACAAGTAATAGAGTTCCCATTGTTTCGAAGGATTCAGGTACTGCTGTTGTGTGAATAGTATAAGGAGCGCAGAAGGCCTCTGTAGCGGTCGTTCGTAATTGGACCGGCGATCTCATCTGGAATTCTTTTGTAGTATAAATCCAGGTTACCTGATGGAGTGAATTATTTTGGTTGCAGAATACTATCGTCCACAGGACAAGAAGGAAGTTGGACGGACTGAACTTTCAAGATGAGACTGCCGCTCTCTGTTTGTGCTATTCTTTGTACCTTTTTACTAGTTGACAGAACCTTGGGTCACTATGTGGTGGACATTATCGAAAATGTGATCGACGACATTAAGGATGACCTGGGGTTTGATTGGCCCACGTTCGGTGAGGAGAATCCGGATGAGACCCTGAATGCGGTAAGCGTTTTGAATGTGTATAACGAACGTGGGTAATGAATTTGAATTGGATTATGCATTTGGATATAACGTTTGACATTTATGAATACAGCCGGAGCTGATAGAGAAGTATGGATACCACGCGGAAGTCCATCAGGTCATCACGGATGATGGATATATTTTAACAATGCACCGAATCCCTCATGGAAAGAATTCCAATGGTGGCCCAAGACCAGTTGCATTTGTGCAGCATGGATTATTCAGTTCATCTGCTGACTGGTTACTAAATAGGGTGGATAAAGCTCTGCGTAAGTTATTGGATATAAAAATTTGACGAGAAGCCTTTTAGGATGGAGGAAATCTCAGTGTCCAAATTTATTTGCAGCTTACATGCTCGCCGATAATGGGTATGATGTATGGCTTGGGAACGCACGTGGGAACGTCTATTCAAGAAATCACACGAAATTAAATCCGGAGGAGCATGAGTTTTGGGATTTTAGGTAAACGAAAGAAACAATGTCTTTGGTATTATGTGGGTCAGGAATTTTTATAGTTTTCTTCCTATTTGCAGTTGGCACGAAATGGGCATGCATGACCTACCTGCTGAAATCGATTATGTGTTGAACGTTACTGGAAATAGCGAACTGAATTACATTGGTCATTCCATGGGATGCACTATGTTTTTTGTGTGCCTTTCATCTCGACCAGAATATAATCACAAGGTCAAATTTATGGCAGGAATGGGTCCGGCTGTTTATTTGAGCCACATGAGAGGCCCTGCGAGATATCTCGCTCCTCTTGCAACTGCTGAGAAAGCAAGTATCTGCTCCAGTGATGGAGCTAAGATTTTATGTATTTTTTACGTTCCGTCACGTCATATGAAACTCATTTATTAATTTCTTGCTCTGACTTTTAGGTAATCTTCGATTTGCTTGGTCACGGCGAGATGTTTCCTCAGTACGTGGTTAAGTATCTTAATACTTATGCCCCTGAATTTTGCACGGAAGAAATGAAAGTAGCAGAGTTATGCGAAAATTTTTTCTTCCTCTTGTGCGGATTTGATGTTGCTCAAGCAAATATGGTGAGTTGATGCAATTGAACTATAAAATTCTTAGATCCCTGAGTTATTTGGGCATATCTGTTCTGTAGACTGAATTGCCTGTCATTTTGGCTCATACTCCGACGACATCATCAACAAAGACAATGGTCCATTTCCTTCAAGAAATAACCAGTGCAAAATTTCGTCAGTATGATTACGGATACTTCAAAAACAGACTCATCTATGGCCAGTGGTCACCACCAAAGTATGACCTCTCCAAGGTCAAAGTGCCAGTTGCACTTTTTCATGCCCCAAATGATCTCCTAGTAGACTCAGTGGTATGTAGACTTTTGGTTGGCTTTAAAATATTGGAGAAAATTTTGTTGATGAAATTTTTTTACAGGATGTCGACAGATTGGCCAAAGATCTTCCGCTGGTTGTTAAAAATTTTCAAGTAAATCTGACTCATTTTAACCACATTGATTTCCTCTTTGCCGTGGACGTGGATGCATTAGTTAACAAACCTCTCATTAGTCTAATGAAGTCTTATAACAAATTTTCGTCCTACTAATAGGAAGTAGATGTACGGTGCTTTAATTTCTTACTGTTTGATGTAGAGTAGTAGAGTATAGTTGTTATACTGTGTTAGATCTAGTTCGTAAATCTTTCCGAAATTTAACTCCAGCTCCTCCCTTCTAACATCTGAATGCAGTTTGATGACAAAGTAAAGAACAAAGTTTCGTTATTCTAAATAAAAAAACCAGCGTATTATTCACTCTCTGAAGAAGTCAAGAATGTATTACAATTGCAGTGTCAAGTGTGAAGAACACATCACGACTGGAAGAAAAATGTTTGGCGCACAGCCCGCAATAAGAAGGTACCAAACCAAGTGGCACCGAAAACTCCAGTCGAGCAATGTTCTCTGACCTTCGTAGCAGAGTCGTAATAATAATACTTATACTCCTGTAAACTCAAATAAGTTTAAAACTCAGTGGAAATGAACTGTAGCCCCATGCTCAGTCAAAAGGTCAAGCATATGGTCGCTAATAAGGCACTGATCAACGGTGACGCTAATTTGTGATGATGGCAATCCACCATAATTTAAAGGAGACACGGGCACATCTCTCTCGTTGTAGAAGGTATCACCAAACTGAGACAGGTAATCTCTTCTCTGTACAAAATCTTCTGTGCGGGCCAGCCTATATAAAGACTGAGCCAGCTCTCTTCGTAATTTGAGTTTCTCTTTTACTTCCTCGTTGGATAAATTCCTCATACTATTACTATCACTATTTTCAACAACAATCTGCAACGATGATTGACTGTTTTCTCCACTGTGATAAGGCTCAGGTGGCGTCTTCGGCATGTGTGAGGGTGACAATTGGTACGAATTGCTATTATCTTCGTAAAGTTCTGAAAAGACACCCTCCATCGGTTCTTCTGGATTAGCTGAATTTCCTTCTTGCGAATTAGAGTTACGTGGAGGAAGATGCATGGCATATGGTCTTTGATTATCTGGAGATCTGGACACGTCCAGGGGATCGCCGTTCCCTGAAGTGTACCACTTGTCACGGGCCGTTTCTTCATGATCTCGGAGGCACACATTCGACTCATCCATATGGTGATGACTGGTAGCTCTTAAACCGGCTTCGTTTACATCTGGAGATCCTTGATCATGAGGACTAGACTGTGAATTAATGATAGGGGATGGAGGTTTAAAATGAAAAGCTTCCGCCAATGTACCAGCTCTATCCTCAGCTTCTATCTTCTCTTTCCTGCTGCTTGAACTTCGGCTGCTTCCACTTCGGTGAGAATCTACCCTGTCCTTGTCATCTCTAGAAGATTTTGATGATTTGCTGTACTTTTTATCGCTTTCGCTAGTCTTACTTGATGAGCTTTTTCTAGTGGAACTGGAGGATGACTTTTGCTTTTCGTGATCCCTACTAGAGCTAGAATGAGATCTGGCAGAGTCTCGATGTGAGCCTGACGATGAACTTTTTGAATCCTTTTGTCGTGAACTACCGCTGCCACTCGATTTTTCTTCTGATGTTTTACTTTTTTCGGAATAGCTACTTCGTCCACTATCTTTGACACGACTTTCAGATGAGTGTCTGCGAGAGGAACTGGAATGCCGAGAAGAAGTGGATGATGTGTGTTTTGATTCTGAAGATTTAGACGATGAATGTTTCGAGGAGGATGAAGATTCTTTTCTACTTTTATCCCGATCACCATTTTTGCTTCGATCTTTATCACTGTAAGACTTGTCTTTGTCTCTACTGCTGCTATGATCTCTTTCCCGGTGGCTACTTTTGCTGCTTTTGTGACTACTGCTATGGGAAGAAGTGGATCCTTTATCCTTTGAAGAACTGGATCCCTGTTTTTCTGAGGATGATGACTTTTTGTGGCTGCTGGAGCTACCTCGATCTTTGTTAGAGGAACTGCTCTTAGTCTTATCATGTTTATCGTTCTCTAGTTTCACGTTTTCCTCAAATACGGGTGAATCATGTTGAGAATCTCTGCCTCGGTCTTCTGGCATTGGGAATATATGGCTGAAATCAGCAACTGGAGGCTTGTCTTCCAGAGGCTCCATAGGTGGTGGGGGAGGACTAGGGGTGCGAGGGCCCAGAGCTCCTGTAAGTGGATAAGGCGGTGACGTTAATCCTATAGCTTCAAACGGAGGTGACTCTTCTTCGTCATCTTCTTCCGCTTCATCTACATCTTCAGTTGCCATTTGCTCTTCAGCTATGATCAAATCATTGTCCGAGGCCGCAGACACACGTGTATCCTCTTCTTTTACTTCCACTTTCGCCTGGGAACTATCCATCACCATCGTCTCCAACTGTGAATTGGAGTTCTGCATCATCTCCTCATTTACCACTGGTTTTACGTCCTGGGATGTCCCATCAGTCGAATCTGTTTGCAGAATCAAGATGTAAAATAAAATGATAACGAAATAAAAATTCACACTGATATAACTACCAAGGTCAATATCCATTGGCTGCTCCCAACATTTTTTGTCTTCCTCGGTCTCTTCCGGAACCTCCCCTGGTTTCGGCTTTTGCAAACCCAGAAACTCATAAACGGCATTTTCAACGATGGGGAAAAATGCTGTATTTACTCTCGGGTCCACAGCTTGGTTTACGATCCTATCCACCCCTTTTTCAAAATATGTAGAACTGCAACACAAAAGACACAAGTCATTTCAATGAAACCTGCATTCCATGAAACCTACCATTCGGCCTTCATTGCCACAAACTTTCAAGGAGCCTTCTTAAGGTCAGTCGACCCGTTAGCTCATGCAATCGGTGCAACGAGCCACCTGGCACAAACTGATTCTCATGACAAATAACACTCTCAACTTCTAACTCTCCGGCTGTATTTTCCATGGATACTTACCACAGTAACCAACATACACGACAGCGCACAAAACAAAGCCGTCTCTCACAATAATAATTCCTCCGTCATAATTCCTCCGTCAAGGAAACATCATCATAAACACAAATTTATTTTTCTCTTGCAAAAAAATGGTGCGCGCAATAATCCGTGAAATCTCAACAGAAAACTTCCAAAGATGCAAAACAACAATAATTTCTGCCAAATAGTCATTTCAGCATGTGTAATAATAATAATAAAGTGTAACAAATAAAATGGACCCCACATTCCCGCAAACTTCATGTTTGCTAAGTTGTGAAACCACAGTGATTAAAAATATTTTCCAGTCTAGCTCCTCATCCAGAGGAAATCAAAAACTTGTCACCAACATCATGTAATACCAAGGGAACTGGATCTCTCTCAAAAAATAAGGTACACTTTCTCACAAAAATATTACAACCTTTTTTACCAATAGTTACTTTACCAGCTACCACTACCGTCTAAAGTTCTACATATTTGAATTTCCATGTAACTTCTCGCATTTTATAAACGTTGCAAAAAAATGCATACTTACTCCACAATCTGCTTCCTCATCCCATCTCGAATACTAATTCTGAGAAGTTTCGACGACCACGGTATACTCTTCAAATAGTCATTACATGATTTCACAACGCGACCATGAAGGTTGATATAGGCCGGCTGTAAAAAAAATTCCAATCAATTAATTTCTAAAAACCATCATAACAATAATAGTAGTCATGCCATTCACACAAGCTTCCTTCTCATGACCATGACCCGAACCAATTCCATTCATGCAATCCAGGTCAAAATGTACACATAT
>JAQFYD010002318.1:0-10006 GCA_034694225.1 Bourletiella hortensis
TCAATAATGGTTGAAATTTTTTCATAATTTTTTCAATTTCAGGGGTCAATTTTCTGGTGAAATTAAGTGATTTCAGGCGAATTTAGTATCATCCTTTAGTTTTTTTAAAATTGTTCTTAATATGTTTGACTCCTATTTAATAGTCCTGAGTAAAGATTATTATATTTGTTGTTATGCTTAATATATTTTCATGTTTATAATGCACTTTGAAAAATGAGCTTGGAATAGACTAATAGTATTCTTATTAAATAGTAATAAACTTTAGTCAGTCTAACATTAAAACATTTATATTATTGTACAGTAAAACCTCTATAATTTGGACATCAAAAAATTATTCAAATCTGTCCAATGTAGACGTTGTCCCACTTAAGGAGAGATGGTTTCGACCAATCATTTTCTTTGTAGTAATTTATTATATTAATCATAAATAAAACAATATGAATATAGAATCATAAATCACATAAACACGTCTTATTTATACTTTAAATATATAATGTTAGGGTTTATATTGCAAATTTAATCTTAGGAGATTTGATATTGTGTTGTTCTGAAAAGTTTCATATAGATATGATTAAAAGAAAATTTTTGTAAAGAATAGAATCAAAAAATTTAGATAATTGGAAGCTTTTAATACGCTTTCTATATTAGCCCTCTCAACTTCATTTATTTTGATATACAAATTGGCAAAAATATCAAGAGTGTTATGTATTTAATCACACTGATTGTAGGAATATTTGATTTTCTATTGTATCATTCGTATTATGTAATATAATTCAAATCAAATCTCGAATAATTATCAATTTAAATAAAAAAATATTTACAGGCATAATAAATAACCTTTATTTCAATTAATTGCAATGTTTTATAAATAAAAAGAATTCATAAAGACATCAAATGGAAAAATTCTACTCACAAAAATTACAAAATTGTGTCCAATATAATTTAGTACTTCCCATATATAGAGGGTTTTTTATTAATGGCTTTTGATGGTACCAACCAAATAAAAAAATTGTCCAATTTTGAGAGTTTCCCTGTTATAGAGGATCCAATTTATAGAGGTTTGACTGTATTAAGAAATTCTAGCCTTTATCTCTTTACTTGGTATGCATCTTTGATTATAGGATTTTACACTTTTTAGTTTTATGGAATAGTTAAGTTCAAACAAAGAATATTATTCGTTAAATGTATATTAAATCCAATGCGCACATACTTATTTTTGTTTGGAATTTTTAAAATTTTTTTGTAAAATACGAAATTTTTTAAATTAATAACATTAGTTGAATCATGAAAACTTTAACAAAATATTATATAAGAGTGTAATAAATGTATTACATTACTAGATCTTAAAAGGCTTTTCGTAAAAAACCAAAACAAATACCGTATAAAATATAAACCTTATAGTGTATAGATTTAATTGAAAAAACTTAAGATAGGGTCAATATTGTATTTGTAGCTTTTAAAATTTTATCAACAAACTTTAATTTTATCAAATAATATCCACGATATATATATTTTTAAGGCTTGAATTTATGAATAGTTTAAGCGGGGTTTTATTGTTAATATTTATTAATATAAAAAGCTACAAAATATTTTTGATTTGAAGGACCAAGTTAGAATCGTTCATGGCACACAATAACAAAAATGACGAAAAAGATGATACCCATGAACTTAAAAACATAATATGAAGTCAAAAATATCAACTTTCGACTGTCTATAAATGATTTTATACTACAAAACAAAAGTTTTTTTACTTAAATATATAAAAAGCTACTATAAGTAAAAAGTAGCAATATATGCGTCTTTACTGTATTATTGAATCTCAAAATTTCACTTACAACTTAGTTTTGGAATAAATCTTAACTTTACAAATTACACATTATAAAGACCAAAAGTTATATATCAAAATCAACAATTTAAAGACTTAAAAATAAATAAAAACAAAGCATAAGACTCAGCGAAGCGAGTCTGCAACTGCTTGTACAAATATAATTTGAATAATATTTCGAAAACAGCCAAGTAAATTGCCTATAATTATATTTTTATAATAAATTCAATTTAAAATAGCGATTACAAATAGTTTTTATTAACCAAAATAGGTTAATTGTTAATTTTGAGATTATATTTTACTAGAAAGCGAATAGATATAATATCATAAGAACACTTTTTATTTTTTATCTTAAAATATACAGGGGGTTTCACAATTAAGTTACGTTCTTGCGCCAATAAGTTACGCCAATTTTTTGATCCGCGATAATTTGATAATTTTACGTACCAATCTCAAAATTAATTTTCGTTTTAAAAAACTTAAATTAATTTTACATAAATAAGAGTTTTTGGTGTTTGTTGCACTTTAAAAATTGTCAAGAATATCACTATTTAAACTCGAGCAAACAAAATTATCTATATTTATGTAAATATTTATAGTTAGCACAAAAACTTGCGCGGATATATTTACTCTTAGAATACTTTCTTGTATGATCAACTTTTGATTATGATTAGCATATATTCCCCTTTATTTTGCTAACTTAGTCAAAAAATTCAAAACCATATAAATCTGGTTTCAGAGATAGCATTTATATTTAATATAACTTAAAAATACTTCAAGTTCCCAAGAAGCATGTGCACTAGAAAAATGATTAAAACAAAATAAAACAATGCTTACTTGAACTACTGATTTCACAGTGTTTATGCGCAGAATTCTCTACCGGTTTTTTGCCCATATCCCATGTGGATTTTCATAGAAAATGTATTTATAAGAGAAAATAAGGTCATTATGAAAAAATATGAAATTAAACTGAGATGCTTAAAACTTAATATTTGACGGAATATGGGGCAAAATCTTACCTAATAATTTTGCGCTTAAACGTATGAAATTATGTAGTTTGAATATACTTTCGAAAACTATACATAGTTTATTAATATATAAACCAGAGAAAATGTTTCGATTATTATTTTGTTTTTAAAAACTGTTAGGGTGCTCTTTTTTCGTACCGGTAGGAATTTCAAAGATATACCAATAAGTTTTTAACTTCTAAAGTTACATTTATGTTAATACAGAGATAAGAGTAGTCCTATTTATACTATTTTATTTTTTTTATTGCAATTGTAGTTTATATATATTATTCTTTATTTTTAACTTGAGACAAGTTTTTAAAGAGAATCAATTTTTAAAAGTAACTTTGTTCTGATAAAAGGAAACTTCTATTTAAAAAAAGGAAAATTTATTTTGAAAAACGAAACTTTATTTTAAAATTGGTACGTGAAATCATCAAATTATCGAGGATCAAAAAATTGGCGTAATTTATTGGCGCAAGACCGTAACTTAATTGTAAAAAACCCTGTTATTGAAGATTAAATAAAAATTAAACAAATATTAAATAAAACTAATATGGACGTTAAATAATTATTAAAACTTAGATGAAATAATGCAAAGTTATTAATAAAGCACAAATTTTACAAAAAATATGGGCAAGGTGTCTTATAAGTAACACGAAGTCATTATAACGATTTTTTTTTAAATTTCAACCAAAAAATTATAAAAATATAAAAATTAGAACCACAAACCCAAAAAATGTTATTTATTAAATTGCCGTATTTGTATTATAGTTTTATATATTTCTTTAATTTATTTATTAAATAAATAATTATTGATTAATTTCCCCTTTTAAATTGGTTGAGGATTTTGTGATGATTTGTTATGATGACGTTGGGTTACTTATAAGACACCCTAACCAAAATTATGATGTAAAATTTTACTAAATTTTAATTTTGGTAATGGTTACTGTAGTAGGTCCCTTTGTATACTTCCGCATGCATTTCTCGCGGCGTCTGTAACTTCGGGGTTAATAACTTTTTTCAGGAGTATTATTTGGAAGAACCTTGAAAGAACGTACATAGTAATTGTATGATGTTTCTCCCACGTGCCCACTACTTTTCTTTTCCAAGTACTCGTCATCATTACACATTATGTCGTAACTGCATATATGCTCGTTTGACAATAATGTATGTAGTCCCTTCTCTCCTTGTTCAATATAATACAATAAATCGTTGAGTCTATTTGTCGCTGCAATATTATTTGTATTATCTCATATTCTAGTTGGATTTTTATCAGCACAACACAATGTATCACTTAGGCTCATACGCTCTCTTGGATCTATTGTGAAGTACATCCATCCATTATTATTACAACTCTATTAATAATACACTGTACAGCTTAGGCTAATAGGCTCCATTTGAGTACAGTTATTATCTAGGCAACTAATACTACAAAGACATCCATCTTAATACATTGTACCACTTAGGCTACTAGGCTCTATTTGGGTACAAGTATAATATGTGCATTCATTACTATATCCACTTTTATTATAATACACTGCACCACTTGGACTATTTGGCTCTACTCAGTTACAGGTACTATGCATACATCCATTATCCATTCCATCTTCAGTATAACATAACACAAAAGCATGGCTACGTTTCACAAGCTTTTCATTGATGTCATAATCACTTTTGATAGATTGCCTTAGTTTAGTCATTGATTTATTATTAATTAGACGTTATAGGTTAATAATATAAAATTTAATTTATTTTAATTAAAAATTTTCACTTTTGATTTTTTTATAGTAAAGAAATTTTTTCTTGATTTGTATTTCTGAGATACATTAGCCATCAAATGATCGGACTCCGATTTGATATATTCATCGTCGATATTATTGGAAACAAAATTATTATAAACTAAAATATTAATAAAATTATTATATATGCGTCCGCCAGTTTCCAATTTCATAATACAAATATGTTTTATTAACAAACCCAAAGATTCTTTCAAAAATGAGGAAAATTAACAGAATAAAGAAATTGAAGTGGCACAAATAAGTAAATATAAATTATTAACTTTAGACATAAAAGATAAAAAAGCAGAAAGCGAAAAACATAAAATCCAAATAAGTTAATACCAACAATAAATTAACTCAAAAATGCAAAATTCTTAAATATTAATGAAGATAGCAACGTATTTACAAAATTTAAAAAGAGTAAAATTAAATTGTTATATTTTAGCATTAAAATGTAGCCAAAATGAGTTTTTTTAATTTAGATTATAGTATTTATAGTATATGCAAATAAACATGTACAACGCCTTGGAATGTTACAATCTACCAAAAAGAATATAATATCTTGTGTAATTTGAAACTAGATTACATTATAGTAAAATTGCCCAAGCTATCTATTTTTATTAATGAAAATACTCCAAATAATTAATCAAAAAACAAATGAATATATTAAAGGTATTTACCTTTCTTATCTTTAGGTGACGCAAAAAACCAAGACGATCAGTTGATTAAATTGAGAAGCATATAATTTTTAAAAATTTAGAATTGATAAAAGATAGTAATAACTTTTGGGGTCTTGAAAATGGATCATTATAAAAGGTAGTTGAAGATTTCAAATGTGATAAAAAAGGCTAACCGGCATCAACAAAGAACAAAAAAACTAATATTACATTTACGAAATGCTATTATAGTTTTTAGGGAAATGAAGATTTGAAATGCTGAACATCAATTTACAGATTTACCAAGTTTACTCTATGACAAATGAGCTATATATGTTTAGGAGAGCGGCATATGACTATTAAATAAGATGTACATATTATGAAGGGCAGAGTTTATACTTGAAAAATATTATTAATTTTAATTAAATTTTTTTTTATTTTATTAATAAAATATTTATATTCTTTTACCTGAATCTCGAAGATCCACTAAATGACTAAAACGAAGAATCTATTCCTTATTTTTCAATACAGCTTTATTTAACTACCAATAGATGTTTATTCTCGGTTTAGCCTTGTCATAAAATGCACTAAATGGTATTTGTGTGATGGATGCTTCTCCAAGCTTCTTTTCAAATGAGACCGGTTAAGTCGCTCAAATTTATTAAAATTAACTTAATTATAACTTGAAAATATACGTATTCATGAAAACTGTCATTTACTAGTTTGTGAATTTTAGGTGATTTGACTTAAAGATTGGATGACAATTTATTTGTTTTTTAATAAAACTTGAGTATTTCAAAAAAATTTATATTCTTTGCCTATTTGTACTTTTAGGACTATCACTTCAAACTAACTCAATATTTTATTGAAAAATTTTATTTTTACTAATAGTTTTGAATGCATAGCTTTCTCTCTACTAATTTATTAAGCATTTTTATTTATTTTATTTTTGTTTCTCTCTAAACGACCATTATTCTTAAAATTATTAAATATTACATAAAATGATTACCGTATTTCACGCGTTTTCTGCGCAGTAAAACCGCCATGCTTTCTGCGCAAGTCGCATGAACATTTTCTCAAAAATGAGTACAGCAAGAAAATTATCACTATATATAAAAAATTATTTATCTAGTCAATAGAAGTACATATATGGTACTTGAATACAATTTCATCTTTTCTTATTTTCAAAAAATTTTATAACAAAAGTAAAAAACATCTATCGATCACACTTTCAATCTGAAACGAAAACCATGTAAAATTATAAATTAAATTGTAATTGGATTTAAATTTTTGTGCAGGAAACGAGTACAATGTAAAATTCACGCATTTTCTGCGCAGATCGCATGTGCATTTTTTTCGCAGAAAACGCGTGAAAATTGGTAGTTCTAAAATTTAATTAAAAAGTAAAATATGTTTGTAGTAATCTCTCTAATTCAAAAGATACAGTCAACCATCGCTAAAATACCAAAAACGGGTATTGAAGATTTTGGGTATTAAATCTAGGGTGGCATTAACCCGAAGGCCATACAATGTGTTATTATGGCGTAATATCTAACCAAAACTATAAGCTATTCATAACAACAATCCAATCAAATAAAATTTTTAGGTTTCAAGCGAAAGACTATTTATAATAAAAACAATCAGTCATTAAGAAATCACTTTCCTTTATTTTTTACTCTTTCATTTTTTTGAGACTTTTATATGCTCTACATATTTTATACTATTTTCTAAATAATAAAAGTAATCTGTTAAATTAATAAAATTATCGTATATTTATTTTAGTGGATTTTAATTATATACTCATCATCTGTAGCATATACAAGAACTTCAAAGTATTGTTTAATTTATTGAAAGAAAAAATTGTAAGAGGTTTGCTCTCCCCTTAAAAGTCTGACGCGCTCTTATTATACAAATAAGAACTAAATAAAACAATTTCTAGCAAATACTCTATTATTGTCAAAATTTTCATCTTTATTATCATTTTATCTTAAGCCATAAGCGATATACTTGGGCAATGGCGTAGTGTGAAATTATAGCGCCCTTGACGGAGTTAGTAATATTATTTGAAATTCTGCCCATACACATTAATACAGGATTGAAAATTTTGCATTTAAATTTTTTAACTAATATATTTATATAGCAATTTTAAGGATCATTATACTAAAAATGTACCACTATCTTGGAAAATAACTTGAAAAATTCTCATTTATCAGATTTTATGTGCAAAACTTAAATTGAACTTTAATTAAATTTTTATACGAAACCTTTTTCGTTGTAGATTGAAATTATATTTGTGAGATACAACTATGAATTAAAATCTTTGTATTTATTAATAAAACAAAACCAAAATTAATTTTTGCATTAAGTTGATTTAAATTTTGATTTAATTATTTTTATTTTCATAATGTCTTCATTTTCTTCATAAACAACTTTTTAAGAATATAAATTAGATGTGCACAAGAAGCAGGTGAAAGACTGACGATATATAATTTAATGCACCAAGAATTCTAAATAATTTCTTTTAGGCTATTTTATTATTGAATTCAAACTTCATCTTAAAAAAGTTTTATTTTAACTAAATTTATATTTTACGAATCTTTAGTAATTTTTGATTTGCTAAAAATATTCTGTCATCATGTAACGCTCACATCAGTTATTAAAATATTTATGTTGATATGCCTGTATTATTAAAAGATCTTTTAAATCAATATTATTCATAGATTTTATTAATTCTAAAGGATCTTTGTTGATAGTGCAATAATTAGTTCAAGGTTTAAATTATGATTTGGTATAAGTATGTTTTTTAAACAGTACATCATATATATTTTTAGCCTTAATTGGCTTAAAACCTATCTTTGATTGCAGTTAAAATTATCAAAGGAATAAAATATTCATATTTTTAAACAAACTATAAGGTTTTAAATTGGGTTATAAAGAGCATAGCCCTTATTAAAGAACTCCCAGTTTTTTCAGTTGCCTAAATAATTTTAATTACAAGATATGATTTAGCTATATCCTAATATTTTTCCACTTTTATATATATAAAGTCTGTTGTATTCAATTATAACAAAATTAAAATTTTAGAATTTTATAATGTTTTTTGGCTTTTAGTAACAATTTTATGTCTTTTCCTCCTTAAATTATTTAAATACAAGCTGTTACAGACTCGTTTCGCTGATTATTATTCTTGGTTTATGGATTAGTTTTTTTAAGTCTTTAGATTATTGATTTTGATATATATCTTTGGATTTTAAAATTGTGTAATTTTTCAAGTTAAGATTTATTTAAAACCAAGTTGTATGGAAAATTTTGAGATTCAATAATACAGTAAATACGCTCTTATTGCAACCTTTTACCTATAGTAGCTTTTTATTTTTTAAGTAAAAAAGATGATTTTTTTGTAGTATAAAATAATTTATAGACAGTCAAAAGTTGATATTATTTGGCTTCATATTCTGTTTTTAAGTTCATGGTTATCATCTTTTTAGTTATTTTTGTTATTGTGTGCCATGAAAGATTATAACTTGGTCCTTCAAATCAAAAATATTTTGTATCTTTTTATAACAATAAATAATAAAAATAAACCCCCACTTAAACTATGCATAAGCTCAAAACTTAAAAAATATATTAAATCTTTTTTGTAATTTACATTTAGATTTGCTTCAAGAATGTAAATTAAATTTTTGTCAATAATTTTTCAATATATATCATTAGATTGTTTTTGACAAAATCGAAGTTTGTTGATAATGCGGTAAAAGCTACAAAGCTAATCTTGATCCTTTCTTGAAATTTTTCGGTTAAAGTTATACACTTTAAGGTTTATATTTTATACGATATTTGTTTTGGGTTTTTAGTAAAAATGAGCACAAAGGTTTTGGTTTTTCCTAAAAGCCTTTTAAGATCTAATAATGTAATACATTAATTACACTATTATATAATATTTTGTTAAATTTTTCATGATTTAACCAATGTTATTTATTTAAACAAAAATATCGTATTTTACGAAGATTTAAAATCACAAACAAAAATAAGCATGTACGCATTGAATTAAATATAAACTTTAAAAATGTATTCTTTCTTTGAACTTAAGTATTCCATCAAACTAAAAAGTTTAAAACTCTATATTTAAAGATGTATACCAAGTAAAGACATAAAGGCCAGAATTTCTTAATAAAATAATATAAATGTTTCAATGATTGACTGACTAAAGTTTATGACTATTTAATAAGAATACTATTAGTCTATTCCAAACCCATTTTTCAAATTACATTATTAACATAATAATATATTAAGCATAAAAATAAATATAATAATTTATACTCAGGACTATTAAATAGAAGTTCAACAAATTAAAAATAATATTAAAAACTAAATTACATTAACCAAAATTTAATTATTTTAATATATAAATATTTGGTCTAAGTAGCCATATAATATAGAGATTTGAAACAATATATTTTCTAAAAAATAGACATAAAAACTCACATAATACTTTTTACACCGCTTTGATAAAATAAATATTTTGAATGTTTGTAAATCGAAAATTTTCATATAATTAAAATTCATTATTGTATATATTACAAACACATCAAAAATTAAAAAACATATGGCATAAATAAGAAAAAACATATTTTCTAAATTCACAATATAATAAAAAAGAACATTTTTTGTTGATGTTAAAATTTGATATTCTTGTAGTGAAATTAATTGAATAATTTTAATAATTATGATTGATCA
>JAQFYD010002319.1:0-10004 GCA_034694225.1 Bourletiella hortensis
TGTGTGCTTCAGAACGCTAAGAGCAACCTTGTTGTTCATGCGGCAACGTATTTTAGCTAACTTTTCTTCACCCAATAGCCCCCGGAAGCTCCGTGAGTGATAGTCCATTGCATTGTTGTGTTCCAATGGTAAAGAACCCATCATTCCGCACAGAATTCCTCAACTTTTCACATGCGTCCAGTCTGCAGTGCGGCCCTTTAGTTGACTAAATTCAAGCCTAATCCGCCAATTCAAACCAAACGGCTTTCACCGCCGTGCTAACAAAGGACACTCTAGTAAGTAAGCGTTGAGGCCCATGGGGTATTTGTGTTGTTCATCAGGTCGTTATTTGCTCAAACCTGGAGGAGATTTCTCTTTGATTTATTTGAATTAACAAACAGAAGAGGAGGCAAGCCAAAGTGTGTATTGATGAACTCGTTAGTAATTATACCTGGTTCAGCTGCTTCGGGAGGAGAAGGGAGCCTCGTAACAGGCGCATTTAAAGCAAAATAAAGCTCGATATAGCCTCTTTAAGTTCAAACGTTCGCTCATAAAGAGGATGCTCTGCTTTGTGTTACCTTGAAATTTTACGTGATCTGGAAGGCACTAAAGTAGGTTGTCCGTTTTGATCCTTGAACTAATGAAGTGCTGATTAAAATTTTATTACACTGCGACAGACAAGAGGAAATTTAAATCCATGAGAAAATTTTGTCAACGTAAACAGTCAGCACCGTGATAATTACTGCAGATGGCCAGGCGTATACCTGCATTATTCGAACTGAGCTCCTGTAGCTACGGCCTGAGCTGGCTCTATGGCTTGGTAACGTAACATTTTTGGGGGTGGCGCCCTGAGCAATGAAATTGCCTAAAAATTCAACCTACATAGCGTTTACTCACAGTCAAGAATTCATTTTCCCCCTCTAACTGCCGTCTGACTTTACCGATTTTCAAAGTTAATAGCTCAACGTGATTGTCGCGAAAATATCCTCCTACATGAATTTTTGCGTACATGTAACCTTTAAGGGTCCAGAGATATGAGGTGTTTGGTTGAATTTTTTACCACCGTTGCCATGCGTAGTGATGGACGGCTTTAATCGTCCCCCATTGCTTTTAAATGGAGAAACTTCACTCGCAATTATCTTCAATCCCCCCGATGGATTTTCTTGAAATTTTGAGGCTTAATCGGCAGCATGGTGGGCTGACTGAGCAAGAAATAAAATCGAAGGCCCACCTCATGGTTCTCCAGTAATAACTGGATAACTGTTTGATTTTACTATACGTTTCGCATGGTTACCTAATGTAACCGGATCGAAAACCAAACAGCAACAACAACACTCGAACTTTTTATAAAAAATCAGTATTGATGGCAATGAATTTTAAAATAATTTTTGATCACTTTACTGCTTGCCATCAAAACTTATTTTGCAAGCAACCCCCAAAACTGTAGAATTTTTGTACTGTAACTTGTATGAGATTATTCATTAGCTATCTCTGTCTTTATTGTCGACAAGGCAGCTCCACTGATGCTTCATGATTCTGAAATTCGACCTCCATGTCGAATTTAGCCGTCTTTTCCACGCGGTCACACTGACAATCTGACGCACAAGGTCAGGAATTTAAGCCGCAGGAATGAAGGTGTTTCCGGCATTCCAGTCTATCATTCGTCTATCACTATTGTAAACAACACCGAACCTCAGTATCTTGAATGGGTTTCAATGGTAAACCGCTTATAAAGTCATCCAAAGGCTCCGCATTCGCCACTGGAAATCCAAACGTTATTGACAAACATTGAAACAGCTAAAATAGAGGCTGAATTTCGTGGTTGGTAGTAATTAGTAAATTGAGCAAATAAACAAACTTTGTGACCATGAAGTTGTCCTTGTGGGCGAGGTCCTTTTCATGAAAAGTTCGAACTACTGAGAATAGGCGAGCGGAGAGGTATGGAAAGGCATGCAGACTTTCAACTGTTCATCAACTTGGAGCACTTTATACATTCACAAGAGGCATCGAATTCCGCAAGTCTCTGCCCTTCCCTAACACGAGCATATCAGTATGCAATGCACCTGGACTCACTTATTTGCATTCATACTGCACATTTCTGCTTTGAATAACGTTATAAATAATGCATAGTTAATGAATAACTTGCGGATGCGACGCCAACTTCTGCACGGCGTACGGGTACTCTACGACCGGGTCAGGGTGTGTTGAGCAAGTTTATTAGCATTCGTTTATCGGCTGGCACGTATGTGCATATGCAGCAAGGAAAGTCAGAGCCGCACTCCGGTTCCACTTTGGAGCAATACAGGATGGAATTGCTGATGAAGCGAAAGCCCACAGCGCTGATTGCATGTGATTTCAGTTCTTCAAATGAAAGAGAAAGTTTAGTGCAACGTAGGAGAAAGTAAAGTGAAAGCGAAGGAAGTCCTGTACACATTTCCGTGAGATTGTTTTCCTTTAGTTTCCATCCCAGCAGACATTGTTTTCTTTTTCGTTTGAACAGTTATGCACAAGCAAGGTCTCACAGTTGCACCTATTTTTTGCACGCAATCATTCCTTAGTGAGTGACCACTGCACTGGCTTTGTGGCTTCGCACACAGCTCTTTCACTATGCAGTCTATTCCTGAACTAGCAACAAATTGCACGTTAATTAAGACGTGCTACTTAAATTTTTAGAAAGCCAAAGTACCAAGCTTTAAGGCAATTCAGTGAAGCAATTTTGTAAGTAAAAAGCGCAAGTAGTTGCAGTCATTCGAACCAACTTGAGTTGGTTAACATGATTTGGTTAAACAAGATGAACTCAATCCGCAAGGAATAAATTGAAAACTCTTAACAAAAGTTTGAAGTGATTCTAGAAACATTAGGGAAAGATTCCGCGTTGCATTGTTCATGTCCTGTCTTCCTTGTTAAGCCATTATCGCAGCCCTTATGATCGTCCGGCTGTACTCCAAACTTTATGCTTCCGTACCTTATGTCAGCTTCGAATTTCAGGGCATTATAAGCAGAGTGCGAAATCCATGAATTTCAGGAATGTGGAATGCTTTCTGCATTAGAACTGCAAAAAATATAGATTGAAATTTGGAATTTGGAATGCAAAAGAGCGACGAGTGGATTAAAATTTGGAATACGGAATTTCTCAACGTAAATAGTGGTTTAGGAATGGAAGTGGAATAGAGAAAATTCCTTGTGAAATTTTGTTCCCATTCCGGAATACGAGCTGGATTTTCCACTAGGATGATTAAACTGAAGCCGAACTTGTAAATGCCATGCCATGTTAGATTCCCTATAATTCCATCCGATGAAAATAAATGAAAAACAAATTGGACCGCCACACTCGAAAAAAAGCCTTGTTTTCATTTATTAGCCCATACTGGAGAGCTACTTACAGAAAGCAGAATCAAGTAAATTCCAAAATTCGAGCCACCTTGCAAGGTGGCTCGAATTTTAAGTCCACATTACAAGGCCTTGTAATGTGGAATTACCTTCTCACATCCGTGGACTGGGATTGTGGAATACGGAATTTCTAGACGGAAAATTAGGATTGGGAACTGGAATGTGGAATGCCAAAGCGCAACGACTGGATTGGTAATTGGAATATGGAGTTTCTCAACGCAGAAAGCGGATTGGGAATGGAATTGGAAGACGGCAAATTCCATGCGGAATTGTATTCCCATTCCGGAATACGAGGTGGATTTCCCACTCTGATTATAAGACAACTTTGAAAGGTTTAGAACTTTCTCCGCAGCTAAAAGCTTGTACGTTGCTCGCCTCATCGGCCATGAAGAAGGGATTCTAACAAAATATCGAGTACCACTGCATTGGAGGATTTTTGTGCCTGTCAGTCCACTAGCCAGCCCGGTTTAGTTTTCCCTCAAGCCAATATGTTGTTTTCTAACCCCCTTCATTTCATATCACCGCCCACGTAAGATTTCGATACAAACATGTACGGTATTTGCTTAGAGATATTGAATCGTAAGTTATGAAATGCTACAGGAATTTGCACTCAATGGCGTGTAAAAGCCATGTTTCAAATGGGTAGTTACGACGTCTATAAGTTGTCGAAATAAAAAATGAATGCAGGACAATACAATAGTTATGAAGGCGGCCAAAGTATTCATAAATTTGCTATGGTGATGCACAAAAGATTACTTCTTTGTTAATAAACAAAGGGGAACTTTCCATCTTTGAGAAACACAAAGGCTGGTTCATTGTGTATTCAACAAAAACTTACTGGTATAAAGAATGACGAGATTTTCCTGCCTGAATTATGAAAACGAAATTCTGTTGTGAGGGGAAATTCATTTTTTCCCATCACAGTGAACGTTTATGGGAATACCAACATTTGCAGTGCATACACAACTTTCTATGGCACTCGGCTTTTGCTTGGATGCAGCTGAATAGAAACATAATTCTGGACATAATTATTTCGGCTCCAGTTACTTCTTTGCATTAGCTCCGGGACAGGAATACAGCATGCTTTGTCATACAAATTATTAGGGAAATAAATATCAAACGCTAGCGCACATAAAACTTTATTGGCATGTCCTTCGGGAAATACGTAAAAGTCGCCCTTCTTCCACCATTACTTCTATGTTGACTTTTGTGATTTGCACTGCCTGCGAATGCATCTGCCGTCATGTGTAACTATAAGCTCCGACCTGATAATTTTCCACACGATAGTTTCACGTTTTCCAGACACAGAGGCAGTATAATTTTGGTGGGAGAAAGTAAGCCTTTATCATCTAATCCTAAAGGCCTTAATGTGGTTTATCAATTGCCGAGCAAACGAGACTGCGAATGTGGAACAACTAGAATTCGAAGCACAAAATGCCACTTCTCGTTTCCGTTATCAGCGGTACACGCTTTAGCAAGTTGGAAGGGAATGAGCATCCACGTTGCCCACTCATTCCCTTTTACTCAGAAAAGTACGGAGCCACAGGGAGCTGCAAATGTTTGCAATTATCAGGTCGTCTGGGTGTTTCATATTTGTTTACGCGTGAAAAGCACAAGATTTTGCCTTACGGGTTTTTCCATTCGGATGAGTTCAAAAGTCTGTAAAACTTGTAACAGGTCTCTGAACACTTCCGAAAAAGAGGCTCTAGCTGTCAAGTCTGGTTAACTGGGTTGTGAACATCATGTAAAAATTATGTGAACGTTATGCAAGCATGTAATCACATAAATGCAGACAGTACTGTAGCCTATTTACATATCAGAACGGAATCCTTTGTCTTTCGCAAAATTCAAGTTTAATCTGCAGGCTCAAACTAACACAGATTTCACCGTCTTGCTAGCATAAGCAGCTTTGTTGGTAGGGTTTGAGACCCAGTGGGCATTTTATTTACTGATCAACTCTTTGTTTACACTAACCGGCAGGTGATTTCCCTTTGATTCACTTCAATGGCTAAACATGACCGGAGATGATCGCAAATATCTGGTGACTGAATCCGTCAGTGTGCTGGATGACGTTTTTGGGCAGGAGGAAGGATTCTCAGAACGGGCAATTTCATTCAGAACATTCTCGCAGGAAGAAAAGGCACCGATTTTGCGTGACCTACTGCTCTGCTCCGGCAAGAGCTCACGTTTCCATGCAATTGCGCAAATTTGTTCCTTAATGCTTTGCCATGGGATTTGCGAACATTTTCTAAACTTTGCGAAAGTTAAATTAGCCTGTTTAAGTAGCCATTCAATGGTACTGTTTCCTTAGCTGGTAGTGCAAATCTGGTCACTACAATCAACCTCGTGGGCACTGGTTTGGTTTCACAAGATAAACTCCGTTCTTGAGGAAAATTAAGAACTTGAGCGGAAAGCCACGGTGATTCAGGAAACAAAACTAGAAGGATTCCATGCTACACTATGCATGCCCTACTCCCTCATCATGCAAAACAGTGACAATGTAACTTCTATAGCTAAGCTCCAGTCGCACTCGAAACAGTTGCTTTCTTCATCAGCCCAGACCGACTGAGATTTGAACGGAATAAGGGTGACTTGTGGAACTCTCTCCGCCGTAAAAAAACCGGCTAATTCATAGTCCCATGTAGACAACTACTGGAGCATTCCTTGTGGCCCTCAGTCAGCACGCCAGCCCGCCAGCCCGCTTTGGGTCCTCCAGGCAGAATGCACTGTTTGATTTCGTACTTCCCGGTTTATCACCGCACTCGAAAGGTTTCCATGCAAACATGTACGACATTTGCTTAGCATTATTGGGGGTTGCGCCCTGAGCAATGAAGTTTCTTAAACATTTCTCCACCATAGCGTTTACTAACACCCATTTTTTCTTCTTTCAGCCATAACTGGAGAGCCAATGCACCGATATTGAAGCAAATTAGCTTAAAGTCAATGAGAGGTCAAGGCCTATCGCCCCGAATTTTTTCAAAGTATTCGGCTTTAAGGGTTCCGAGCAATTCGTTGTTTGGTAAATATTTTAGTGCCCGTTACTAAGTGTAGTCAAGGGCGGCAGAATTTGTCTCCCATAAGGAAAGCATGGGAAATCTTCAACTCTACTTTGAAAAGTCATCCCCCCTACGATTTCCTTGAAAATTTGCACACGTGTTAGCACTATCCTGAACTACCGATAAGTGAACACTTTAGGCTGTGCAGGCTTATAATTTTCCAGTAAATGCTGGATAAAGTTTGAACACGCGAAACTTTTCCCATGGTGACCGCATTTGTTTGAAAAATAATTCGAACAATATCTAATTTTTCCTTTTTTTTCAAGAATTCTTATTTGACAGAAAAAGGTTTAAGCACTGGCAAGCAACCCCCGAAAATTGTGGTTTTTGCACTGTAACGTGTTGAAATTTGAGTTGGACATGTTAGGAACTTTGACTGGGATTTGCACTCCAGAGATTGGAAACGAAAGATATTGCTCTTTTATAATGGAGTTTCCCGAGGGACTTGGAGTTTCAAGGGTTTTCCGTGGCATGCGGAACATGCAAAACTTCGAACTGCCTTTTGAGCCGGCTGTAGTACAGCAGCGTACACTGGGTAGGCGTCTATAACCTGTCGGAATACAAACGAACGACAGAAAAAATGACAGGTTTGTTGGGCTGCAAAAGTAAGATTTTGCTACCGGAAAGCAAAATGCAGACTTTGGTTTGGTTCGTGTTTTGTTGTTCCATAAGGTTGAACAAAGGCTGAGCGAATCATAACGCTTTAACGAGGAAAGAGAAGAGAATGAACGGCTTTCCTGGAGTAAGCCCATATTTCCCCACTTTCACTCATTCCAGAGTCGCGACTGCTACTCACGATGAAAGACCCAAAAGAGAATATCCACAGCACTTCATTCAACTGCAATGGCCGCAAACCTTGTTCTGCAGTGGATGTCACAAATTAGCAGTGAACGGATTGTGGGTTAACCGCACAATGCAATGGGCACCCCGAAATGAGATTCAACTTTGAAACTGGCCCATTTTGTTTCTAACAAGTGGACCGATTCCGTGCAAGCCAGATCAGGAAGAACTTAAATCGGAGTAACGGTTTTAATGCTAATTACCCCTTGTTATAGGAATATCTGCAAAGAGCTATAGCTTCTGACAACAGTGGTCTGTAAAAGTGATAAAGTGTGGATCCTAGTCATTCAGCAAGTGACTAGACCTGAATCGGTTCCAGGTGCATCCGTCCAACTACTTAGATCAGCATTTAGGTTACGACTTTATCTGTCAATAATAATTGGGTGTAACTCGCAAACAGCGATCCGACTCATACTTTGACTCCCAACGTTTGGACAATTCTGTTCATTTCTATGCCATAAATTCTCTTCCTCACTATTGGGGAAATTGGACAGGCCTTCTAAGAAGGAATGCTAGCCATCGCACTAAATTCAGCCGTGTTACGGACACAATGGAGAAAGAAGACGAATTATTGCTTCCACATGCATGAGAATCTTCCCTTTCATGTCAAATAAGGTGGAAATTGCATGCTACGACACTAACGTTGCTCTGTGCACCACTGCATTCCCAGAAACTCGACTTATATTCACAGAAGGTGGCTCAATGTGACATGTAGTACTTTTTTCATCTGCCATCACAAACGTGCGTTAGCGGCATCCCAAGCCAGGGCGCATCCATTACAAATTTGTACATAAATAGTGCAGAAAGAGCATATACCCTAACATGCGGACGCTGCCGGTGCTGACATTGCATGTATCTCAAATATGAAGACTTAAGTGCACCTTAGCTTCACATTCAAAAGGCAGAGTAAATTCTGCGCTCAGCAACGAAACACATTGTATTTAAGTCCTAACCTGCGAGGCTTTCATGTGGCGCAAAGTAGGATGGACAAGTAAGACTCTGAGAATATGAGTGCTACAGGCCGTATCATACGTATTTGTCCAATAAATAAGTGTGCGTAAAAGCTTGTAGTTATCTTTTCCGTGACAGAAAGACGTAAATGTCGTCCTTAGACTACAAATTCTGTTTTAATCTCTGATGGCAGGTCCTTGAATAGCCTGACATAGCATTACTGTAAGAGCTATGAGAACATGTGGATCTGAAGATTGGGACGCAGACCAAACGTTAAACACAAGACGTCACGTGTCTGCCTGCTTACGCACGCAAAGCACAAACTTTTGTTATAGTGACAGATTGTCTGGGCTAACTTTGCAGAATCTGTGACAGCACTCTCTTGACTGTACAACTTCTGAATTCAGTGACACCGAAACAAGGCCGGGCTTGCGTTTCATGCTTTATTTCCTCCCAATAGTTTTCCAAGGCCAGCGCAATCCTACTTACTCGACATTTATGAACTCAGTCTTACGCAACTTTCTAAAACTCAAGGGCGGTTTCTGTCAGTAACTGTCAGTACAAGGGGCGCAACGTCTATAAAAGCATTGTTTGTACACGACCTGACTCCCCACAGGCGTAATGATGGCACATCTTTTTAATTCATGTTTGCATTCGACTAACACATGTGCAAAGTGCATGTACACGGGAAAGAAAGGCAAGAATGTAAAGCCTGAGTGCATAGGTCAACATAAGCATCCGTGTTCCTATTTATGGTGCGATTAACTTGTGCGAACGAATTGGGTCAGCATTACAAGGTAGGCCACGTTTTAGTTTCAAGGGTCTTTTTGGCTCCTTAGCCCAATTCTGGCGTCGGAAACCCAACTGCGCAACGTAAAATGAAACAAAATAGTAGAAAGCACCCAGCACTGCAGTTCCAGGATGCATTCGAACAGCACAGGTGAAAAGTGTACGTTCAAGGGAAAGTAGAGTGGTGAGGTGAAACTTACCTTGGGAAAGTAAGCAGATCGTGAGTAGATTTAGGTTCTGCTCCATTGCATCCGTCAACATTTATGTGCATCCGTGTGTTGATCCATTACCCCTAACAGCCGCTTAGGCGTTTATGAGGACGTTGATGGTTCGTGCAAATATAAAACGAGTGGGATAGTCTACAAAAATTGCCTATTTCCCGACATCCAATTTGAAGCATTTAGTCTACCCTGTGCGCAAGATAATCCTGCGTTTCAGTGGGACCTCCTCACTGCAGCAGAATACGTCGTCCTGATAATGAGCCCGTGTCAAACAAAAATTCAATGTGGCCGTCAAATCGGTAGTCAGGAAGTCTTTAACTTGTCAAAATAAACAATGAATAGAGGGCAAAACAATGTTATGAAGGCGGCCAAGGCTGTCACACATTAGCCATAGTGTTGCGCAAAAGACTACTTCCTGGTTCACAAATAAAGAAAAAAATTCCCAACTTTTCATCTTTGAGAAACACAAAGGGTGTTTCATTGTGCATTCAACAAAAACTTGTTGGCATAAAGAATGACTAGAGTTTCCTTCCTGATTCATGGGAATGAACGGCTATGTTAGGAGCTAAATTCATATTCAAATTCACATCGCAGTGAACGTTCATGGGAATTCAAATAATTGCAGCAGTACACACAGTGTTCTATGGCAGTCAGGTTTTGCTTAGATGCAGTTCAATGGAAGAAATTCCAGAAACAATTATTCAGGGCTGGGTAATCGAAAAAAACTCAACCGATTCCAATACCGATATAAGCCTCAGTCGGAATTTCAATTCCGATT
>JAQFYD010002320.1:0-10002 GCA_034694225.1 Bourletiella hortensis
TGTAATTATACCAACAACATTCAATACGACCCCTCCTGCTGTAGAGAGTTCTACAACTACGTACAACAACACGGAAACGAAAAGGTGATTTTGCGATAGATGTGGATATTGGAAGAGCATGGGAAGAATTGATAAAAAATAACTTTTTTGCAGTCAAGTGGTGAAGATGGTTGGAGAACAGAATGAAATGCAAAAGAAAACGGAAGTGGCTGTGACAACACAGACGGTCCAGGTCAAAGTTGAGGATAGCAAGCCATACGCAATGGAAATCAATTATGAAGAGGTTGCAAATCTGAAGACGGATACTGCCAAAGCTGAGAAGTTGAAAAGAATTATGGAAATCGAGGCTGCTGAAAGGCTCAAGTTGAAGAAGCGGTGGGAAGAGGTAGAGAAAAAGTACTTGGCCACTGAGACGATCGAGGTCACATCAACAACAACAACAGAGGTTTACAAGATTGTGCCATCCACAGTTGCAGCTGACGCAGTGCCAGTTCAGAGCCAACTTATTAAGAATGAAACGACTGCACCACAAGTACATGAGCAATATATCGAAGTTGTCGAAGCGACAGAAGACATAACAGCTGCAGTTAAGTCTGCTGAACCTGAAGAAGTTGTCAGAACTACTCCAAACGAGTTAAAGACAAGAGCCAAATCTGTACAAATCAAATCCACACCGACCGTAAGACGCTCGCGGTCTCTAAATAGGCCAAAGTCAACTAGTAATAGAGCAGATGACAATGCAAGTGGAGATCATCATAAACCATCACATGAGCCTACTAGACAGATGAAAAATACTCTAGCTTCCATCCCCAAATCAATTCCTGTTAGAGTGACGATCCCTAAGCCATTCAAGTTATCCGAAACTCGAGTTCGAAAAGTTCAGGTAAGGCAAGCTCGTTTGCGATGTACTACCTCTGTCCTGTCACAACAGTTAAGGTAAATATTTTTGTAGATTCCTGAGTCGGAGAAAGACACGTTTAAGTTCAAAGCTAAACCTGCGCCAATGAGAGCCTTGCAAGGAGCTGCCGTCAAACCACCACCGAAGGTCACTCAGACAATGGACTTCCATTTCGCTTCTGAAGACCGCATTCGTGATCGCAATATGAAAAGGAAATCAGTGCCAAATGCCGCAGAAACTCATGTAAGGTCACATGTATTGTTTGAAAAATCTTATGAATTTGCTCGGTGCTTATGGCGTTCTGGAAATAGGAGCCCATTGCGTCAAAACCGAAACCATCAGGAATATATTCCTCCCGCTCGGCGTTGGGATCGGCGTGTTCGAGCCATGAGAAGATGTCAGTTGATGGCAGTTGCCCAGGTTCGGCTACAAAAATCCGCATCCGCCCTCGCTCACTTTCCGCTGACCGAAACAGAGCAACCCATGTTCAACCATTTAGCTTTGAAGAGAGAGACAAGGAATTCATGCGTAAAAAGGAAGAGAAGATCAGAAAGGTTTGCGAATACCTTGAATAGTGTTAGATTCTACTTATCAATAATAGAGGTGTAGGTTTAACTCTGACCAATTTTCTTGCAGTTGATTGAGGAACAAACGAAATCGACAGAATTTCATGCACAACCTTTACCTGACTTCAATAAAGCTCAGAAACACATGCCTCCAAAGCATGTGATTCCAGTAACAACTGCGAAACCGTTTGCCTTGAAATGTGACCAGCGGGGAGCTCATTACCAAGAAGAACTCCAACGCAAGGTATGAACACTCTTTCCAGCTTACAATAACTCCATTACGGGGCTGTAAACCGATTTCCCTAATATTCTTGACTTCAAATCCGTCCCAACAAATCCGGGAAATTTCGGAAACAGCTTTTGTGAATGTCTGAACATAAAACAATTGTAAACATGTTTACAAATGTAATGTGTGTTTACAAAACTTATTGTACCAACCGCGATTGCGCAGAACACCTTTGCATGAACTCGTGCTTCCATTTTGACCTCTTATTGATGTCAAAAATATTAGGGGAACCGGCCGATAGGTCATATATGGAGTCACACAGTTTCGTAAGTTCGAACTTAATCAGTGCTGTGATTGTTAATTTGTGCACTAATTAGTTGGAAGAAGAGAAAGCTCGACTAAGGCAGCTGGCTGAGTTCCATGCTAATCCAGCCTCCGTGATTCACCGGAAACCATTTGTGCCAGAAAAGTCAAATATTCCTTTGGCTGAGCCGCTGAACATCAATCTGAGTACTGACAAACGAGCCGAGGACCGAGCTAAGTATGACGATTTGATCAAACAGAAAGAGGCAGAGCTGGAGGCCCTTCGTAAACAGGTATATTTCTTTAAAATGCGTTTGCATTTTCTCAGTATACCTAATGACCACGTTGCTTGACAGAATCAAGAAATATTTGCTCATGATTTTTACAGGAACAAATGCTTAAGGAGGAACAAGAGAAGAAACTTACTCAAGCACTTCGTCAGATGCGTATTCACAAGGCAAAGCCACCACCAAGATCACGTGTATTTGAAGTCAAGCATTCTGAAAGACCTCTGACTGAGCCCAAAAGTCCAGCTTTTGCTCTCCTACCCTCTGAACGACGAGCCAAGCAGCATCATAATGTTGAAAATAAGGAGAATGTAAAGCAACAATAAAAATTAATCACTACTTACATCTCTGCTTGGCGTCTATCTAACACGAACATCTATTCTGCTACTTTAAAGTTGTTTGCTGTATGACGCTGATCAGATCTACTGTCAGTAATTTTTGTGTATTTTATTGTACCTACAGTGCCTTACATGATCGGCTAAAATCGAGTTTCCAGAATTTTTTAAGGAATTGTAAATTATTTTCTTCCACCATTTTCCTCAAGCTCTACAAGGAGTTGGGGGTGATTTTATAACTGCTTTGGGTTTTTCATTGCCTCCTTTGGAGAGCCTTATCGGAATAGTACGTTTTTCGAGAATAATTGTTAAAACGATGTCCTAACTAAAGAATAAACGCATTTTAAAAATGGCTCTGACTGCCTAAGTTCAGCTGATTCTTGTGTGCTGACCGTAACAGTACCATTATTGCGATGCTACAAAAGTATACAGTTGGCAACTTTCCAGGGAAAACAAATTCGATTTATTTTTTCTTTACATGTTTAATATTTTAATACGGCAGCGACTACAATTGATTTATCCAGCAGCCAATAGTTCGCAGTTACTGGAGATTAATATAATGGAAATAGTATAATCATTTAACTGACTACAACTTCCTCTCTATTCCTCCTCACAGTACTGATCTTTGATGTCCTTCCAAAGTTTCTGCAGGAATAATAATAAAAATACAGAGAAATTCATTATTAGTTGGGCAACCAGAAGGGGTAAACAAAAGTTCTAGTAAATTCTCTAATGAAATATATATTATTTACCCCTTTATTAATGTTCTCGAAAAGGACCCTGGTTCCTTTATCGAAGCCTCGTTCGAACAAGAATGCTCCACATACGCAAGCTAAGGCGAAGGTAGAGGTTCGTCGAAATACAGATCTATAGACCGTATCCACGAGTCCCATTCTGTGTGGAAAAAAATAATTTTACAAATTCCCTATACTGTATCTTCTTTAACGATAAAAACGACTAGATTTTTATAACTATTTCAAACAAGAGCACACTTCTTAGGAACTAAAATAGGGAAAATCAGCAGAAAGCACAAGGCCATTACAAGAGATTTAAGGAAAAAGCGAAATTTGAGAACTGAAAAAATATAAGTGGATAAATTGTAACAAACTGAATTTGATTCATAGTTTTACTTACTTGAAAATTAAATTTTGTGATGGAATTTCTTGAAAAATCGGCCCGAGGACGAGGCAAAGTTCAGGTCGGCTGAACAAGTTTGAACGAATACACCAGATGTCTGACTTGGTCTGCGCATGTCTGACTGCAGTGGAAATTCGCGGGAGGGTCGCACCCACATCAAACAAACGGCTTCCGTTGTCGAGTGATAAGCAGGGGACATTTGTCAGTCTTTGTGTAAGTTGAATTAATTATTACTATTATTATTATTTAATCCATTTAAAAATATACAACAAATTATTTTCAGGTTTGTAAATGATGTTATTGTAAACAGTTTCGTTGTATGTGTCTGAAAATGAGACGTTATTTGTAATTTCTATTGTCAATGTTTTCCTTTCACTGCCATCAGTTTCCTTTGTGTTATTGATATTGATGCTGTTGTCATTTACTCGTTTTGTCATTTGACCCTTTCCATAGTTGCTGTCGAATCGTAGCTAAGTCATCTTGGACTTCTTGGTCTCCCCTTTGTATCATCAAAATGTCTACCACAGCAGACCCAAAAGCGGTAAGATCTTTGTGTGGTCATCTGAAAATTCGTTGCTGACTTACGTGGAGGTGGATTGTCCGTTTAAGTTGTGCTACCGTTGACTAATATGCGTTATTGTTTGTTTTTTGTCTTTTACATATAGTCTTCAACCGAACCTGCTACGTACGTCGGGTTCGCCAACTTACCCAACCAAGTTCATCGGAAATCAGTGAAGAAGGGGTTTGAATTTACTCTGATGGTTGTAGGTGAGCTGTTAGTCTTGAGATTTGTAGGGTTTAAATTTTAATGAATGCAAATGAGTCGGCTGAGTTAATAAATTTTGTATTCTGTAGGGGAATCTGGTCTGGGAAAATCTACGCTGATTAACAGCTTGTTTTTGTCTGATTTGTATCCTGATAAAAAATTACCCGAGCTCAAAGGTAATCTGAATCATGATATTGCCAAGGCCGGAGCAAGAAATGGTGATGATCGTCTGTTACTAGGTTGTCCAGGAGTTATTTTAATTTTGTTGCATGCTGCTCGTCTGCATGTCTGTCGGACTTAGGTCACTGTTTCTTTCTCTATCAGTACACTATTATTTCTGGTTTCCAGTAAGTAGTTAGTTGCTATGGTAATGCTATGTACTGGTGCTGTTGTGTGTGTTGAGTATAGTTTTCATATTAAGATACCGAACTTAAGGAAGTGTTTTTAAAATATATTTGTTGCGTGTCTGAACAGAGAGATTCCAACAGAACGTACGGATCAATGCTAAAACAGTTGAGATTGAAGAGCGGGGGGTGAAATTGAGGTTGACAGTCGTGGACACTCCCGGCTTTGGAGATGCTATTGACAACACTGACAGGTAACTGATATGTGGCACCAAGTGACCAAGTAACGAACTCACTCGGGGCGAAATCGTTTTTACCGGTGAATTATTCGTTTTCAGCTTTAAGTCTATCATCAAGTACATAGATGACCAATTTGAGAAGTTTTTCCATGGCGAAAGGGGCCTTAATCGTCGAAACATCGCTGACAACCGTGTCCACTGCTGCTTTTATTTCATTTCACCCTTTGGCCATGGGTAAGACCATTTGTTTTGTGGGATTGAATTAACCTCACTTTCATAGAGCATTAGTAGTGTTATCCGCTAAATTTTTCAGGTTAAAGCCCTTTGACATCGAATTTATGAAACAACTTCAACACAAAGTTAACATTGTGCCAGTTATTGCCAAATCTGATTGCCTCACGAAGAAGGAGGTTACAGATCTGAAGACCAAGGTGAGTACATTAGCAGCTCTTTTCAGCATATGTGCAGCAGCGAATGAACTGAAATAAGCTTAATGTCCTTTCTTTCCTCTTTTGTCACAGATAAGACAAGAACTATCCTCGAATGGAATCAAAGTTTATAGTCTACCTGATGTAGATGAGGACGAAGATGAGGACTACAAAGAGGAGGTTCGTCAACTAAAGGAAGCTATGCCATTTGCAGTCAGTGGATCGACGACATTCATTGAAGCCAAAGGGAAAAAGGTTCGGGGACGGCTGTATCCATGGGGAGTAGTTGAAATCGAGAATCCAGAGCATAGTGATTTTGTGAAGCTTCGAACCATGCTCATAACGCATATGCAAGATTTGCAGGAAGTAACACAGGAAGTGCATTACGAAAACTATAGGCTTCAGAAGCTTGCCGCTGAGGCCCGCGCTGGGCTGAAGGCTGAATTGATTATTGACCAAAAGGGTGTTGATAAAGATGAGATGAAAAGGATTTTGCAAGAGAAGGAAGCTGAGCTTAAGAAAATGCAGGAAATCATGGCTAAAATGCAAGCTGAAATGACAGTGCAAAAAATATAGGAAACTTTCCTTCATCTTGTGGATTAACATTAATGAGCTTGTATGTATCCCGCAAAGCTTCTTTATAATAGTCTCTTTTATACTAACCAAGAATTTTCAACAGTTTCTTCATACGTTTCTATGTGTAACAATTAAAAGTGTGTCCTTTTATATTAAGCAGCAGGGAGAATCCTCCAGTAATAGCTGAAAACTTTGCATAATAATGAAAACGTATTCAGTATTCCTATATAGTTCAAGTTCCTTGGGGCATAATTACCAGAAGCTATGAGTATCCTCCTGAAGGAATATTTTTTATATGTTATCAAAACCCATGATTATAGTGAGAGCGGAGAGTAGATAAAATTATGCATGCAGCAGCAGTATCTGCTGCATATATATTTTAAAGCCAGTAGTTGCTCTGGTTTACGTTCTCTGTTGAGATTTTTAAAGTTCCTTGATGCTTTTCATTATCAAACTTTATTATATCTGATGATCAGTCACTGGAAACACCTGCTCAACGTTTAGACTTGAATCTTGTGCCCTAATAGTTATTTGATACTTCCAGTATGTTAAGAATTTTACTACTGCAGAACTACGTATGTGTAGAGCTTGGTATTTTCATTCGCATAACTATCTTGTGATGTTTCTATTCTAGAATGTATAATATTCCAAAATTTAAGCTGTACATGCCATTATTAATTTACTCTACATTTACTCAAGAGTCTTTGAGACTTGATGAAATTCATGTATGTCCTTCAGAACTTGTTAGGATTTTAGATTTAACGTCTCATAACCTCATGGGGTCGCTCACTGTGTGTTGTGCAAACCATATTCATGCTCGATTTTTTACGCTGTAACTTACGACGCTAATATAACGCCGACTCTTTCTTATCAGTCTGAAAAGAATGTTGCTGAGGCAATGTGAACTAAAACCGTAGGTATGCATGGCCACGCATTATTTTTGCCTAATTTGCCATGACTTTTATTAGTATGCTTAATTACTTGGTAAAAACTCTTATTTATGATAGTCGGCGTCAGGTGTGCTGACTTGCTTTCAATATCCTAGTATATAATTTGTTTGTAAACGTAAGGCAGGAGATCTTCAGTTGCTTTATTGTGCGAACAACCAGTTGAGTTCAATGACATATCAGTCTATTACGAATTTAGTCTACAGAAGCGCGTAACTAATGAACAATAATATGAGATTGTGGTCTGGAGCCAAACTACCGCTGAGTGTGTAATATTAAGTGGATTACTGCCCAATTTTATAGGAATGTAGATCATTTTTGTACGACCATCAATAAGTGGCTATGCTATGATTGTCTTCATAATGATTATTTGTATCCTTTTGCTTAGAAATAAAAGTGTGTGCCCTATTGTGTGTGATCATATGCCAAAATTATGCTGCTTTTCTACAGCTCGAATGGGCGTTTCGAATCATATTGCAAAAATGGTACGAAAAGCACGCAAGAATGACTTTGTCTTCAAAGATTTTTATTCGAAATTTTTTACATCATGTCCAAAACAGCTTGCACGGAGCAATTGCAGGAAGCACGTAACTCCATTTGTTTAGACCGACAGGCCCGAAGAACTTTCTATTATAATCCTATGAGAAGCGCATTTTAAATATGAATAGCCGTGTACTCATTTTATCCTAGTGCCCACTTAGCTTTGTAGTAGGAAAGCTTTGTATAAAAAATATCAGTGCACGTATAATTAACAATAAGAGTAGTACAATATTGCGAGCGTAACGGAAAAACAAATACCATTATTGATCAAATGCTCAGTAATTTTTCCTATTTTTTCTTCAATACTTTCGCTGGTTTGGGTACTAGGTCCTTGTTAATTTTATTGACGTTAAGGAAAGTACCCGACGGAGTACGGCTAAGTCCTGGCAAGCTGCTTTTCAGATTCAACGTGAAAGCTTGAGGAGTCAGGGGCTGAAACAGAGAGGGTAATATTTAGATAAATAAAAGCAAAGCTTATTTCATGAGAATTTTGCATCTGGTAAACGTATTATGCTTACATCAGATGACAGTGAGGCTTCCTTTTTATTTTTAAGACCAGAAGTTCCAGGCGCATCAACAATTATTCTTCGTTTGTTCGGCTTTTTAATCAGGCCTCTATACAGAAAGTCGGAGTCATCTTCATCGCTATTTCTGCTGCTGGACTGTTCCGGGCAAGTATTTGAACTTGTGACTTCTTTTTGGAAACGAGAATTAAGGTTCGTAGAGGAGCAGCCTTGTGTAGTACTCTTTTGTTTCCTCTCTTTCCTCTTATGAAGAGGTTGCAGTATCATCACATCTTCATCAACGTCTGGTGAAGACAAGATCATCACGCTGCTTGTTTCTCCTGTACTTACTCTCTTTCTTTTCGGTGTCACCTGTAAAAATTAAAGAGTTGCCAGGGCAACAACAGTTAAGTTACTGCTACAGCAAGCATATTAACAGTCGACGGAATATTCACCTCAGGAGTTTCACTGATTGCATTGTTCAGGTTCTCGCGACGTACTTCATCAAGTTCTATTTTCAAATGTGCGATAGTATCTTCCAGCCTTTCCTTGTCAGCTTTCAACCTTTCGACTTCCCTTCGAGCGTCTTCACATCGTTTTCTTTCAGCGTAAAACTTGTTCTGAGTTTCCTTGTTTTTATTGTGCGAACCAATAAGTTCCCTGTGATACAGAAATACAGTTCAGTCCTATCCTACAGCTATCCATTCTCTTCACATTGTACAATGATGCTACTACAAACTAAATATCTGCACTTCTTACCTATTAAGCGTTGTATTCATTGTCTTTAACGTATTAATAGATTCTTTGGTAACAGGATACTCAAAATCATTAGCTTCCTTTCCGTGTTTTATGGACTCGATAAGATCGCCGTACTTTTTCAATGAGTCAACTTCGAATTTCAGAACTTTGTTCTTCTGCTCCAACTCCTCTGCATACGTCCTATAACTCATAGCTTGTGTATATTTCGTCACGAACTCACTGCAACGTATCCTCTCCTGATGAAGTTCATTTGTGCGTTCCTTTAGGTCATCTCTACAGAAAAAAAAATCTTTTATAATCCCACCCCCTCAGTTCCACTCACGATACTGAAAGTAAAACTTACACTGTTCTTTTATGAACAATATCCTTCTCCCTAATACTTCTCTCCAAAGTGGCCACTTTAATTCTCAAGTCGTCCAATATTGGTCCATGATTACAATTGGCATCATCAGGATCCTCTGCCAAACTATCATCATTTATGTTAGGAAACAATGGAAGACATTTTTTCCCTTTAATTGGTTTCCTACAGCATGGACACTGTGTACTAGTGGCCAAAGTTCCTCTATAAAACCATGAACAAATTCAGGATTAAATGCAATTATTGCAAAAACATCAAAAATTCTGATTACAAACCATTCAATTTTTCAACTTACTCTAGCCATTTTCCAATGCAAAATGCATGAAATATATGACCACATGGTGCACAGGAAATTTTGGATCCATCGGTGTTCGTAGGATCTGCTGGAGTTCGATTTAAATGATCGCTACAAATTGGGCAGTTAAAGCTCATACTGGCCAACTGGGTCAACGACGAAAACGATGATGATAATTCTAAGGATCCGGATCACAACCAATCATCGCGCGTTTAAGGAAGATTTACACTAATAAATAAAGGTTAGGGTTTACTAGCCTAAACAGGAGTCAAATTAGTTTACATTTTCTTCATTAGCAAAAATTAATTTACAAAATCAGCTTGGAGGACCACACTTTGGGAGCCTTCCAGCTCGTCCCTGCACTCCAAGTTGCTGCAGCACACGACCCTCTCTCTGCTCCCGCCAGACCATTGAAATTACTCGATGGTTTCTTCATCCGCCCGGCAACTCATGCTTTGTCTTTCCAATGGAGAAAAGAAGATTTGAAGATTGAAG
>JAQFYD010002321.1:0-10002 GCA_034694225.1 Bourletiella hortensis
GGTTATCAATTAAGATGGCCATATTAGCAGACAAATCCTGAAGGACTTCGACCCTAAAAATCATCTAGGATCATTTCAACGGTCCACCCTTGCCATCAATATGGAAAGCAAGTCCTCTTACCTTAGACAAAAAACAACAGAAGCTATAGGAGGTTCTGAGATGCTGATACGAGCTCATACGAATGACCGAAGACGACCAACAATGACAATAATAACATTACTTTTACTGCTGCTACTACTACGGGAACAAGTTAATCTACTAAAGGAAAGAGTATTAAACTTTAAATGCCATTCTCGGACGGAACTGGGACCTGTTCTACGGCTATCCAACAACAAACAGTACCGCTATACACGCTCGTCCATCCACTCCAGTCTATCATGTTCACTACGTTGGTCATAGATTTAAGCAAGTGCCTCCCCCAACACCACCTCCAATAAAAGAGACCTTAAGCGTAAACTAGTAGTCAAACAATTACCAGCTTTAATTTTACTAGTAAATATGAAATAAATATGCATCTCTCCTTGTCCTGTTTTCCTCCACCTATTCTTCTTCCTATAACGTGGAAAGCTTTCATACGTTCCTTATGTAAGAACGTAAGAACAAGCATACATATCTCCAACAACAAGAAACACCCAACAGTTTGCAAATCATCAGACAAGAAACGAAGCAATAATTACGACTGAAAAACAACAACAGCAGGAACAAGTACAAGAAAAACCTTTTTTTCGTCTCAACTGATCCCCTCCTTATACTAACTCATTACATCTTCTTCCTGACTTACCATAATAATAATCACCACCATCATGGAAGTAACTAGCTTAAGAGGACTTTCTAAAACGGTTAATCCAAAAACCAGCTAGCAAAACAAATAAATGCTCTCAAAAACTACCACCACAACTAACCAGAACCACAAGGCAGTCCGACATCATCATCAGTCCATTACCGTGGCCGAAGCATTCAGCTAGCTGGCTGGCTAACTAACTAACTAACTAACTAACCAACCAAGTACATGATTCTGCAGTTGCTTGTCTGTCTGTCTGTATCTTTGCTTGCTCGCATCCTTTCTTGCTCACTCTTATACCCTGATCACAACAACTTTCTACAATAGCAACAGCAGCAGCTATCCCCATGACTTGCTCTTTGCTTACGGTTTTACCATCTGACTCATATTCCTTCAGTATTTACAACAACAACAGCTCGAGTCCTTCACAGTCTTGCATACAAATAGTGCTGCTATACTTCTATTCCACCACTGCAAACCTGTAATTCATGTCATGCTCCTTACTCGCAGCAGCAAGGCATTTACTCACTCTCTTCCCCTTGATCATACCTCCTCTCTCTGTGATGACGACTACTACAACTAAAAAAAACCTCATTGCAATATGACGCACACAGACACACACACAGTCACTCGCTCTGTAAGCTTTCATAATGCTGCTGGCACCATTACGTGAATTCTCTTCTCGCAGTAGTGTGTACTGCACTTCTGTAATCTCAAGTCTGGCAATACTTTTCTAATACAGCCACAACGAACGCTGTTGTGTGGCCCTCACAACAACCACCAGCAAGCAGCATTCTTGCACATCTGCACAGGCATACACACATGCATAGAACAACTTATAAGGAAAAGTCTCTTGTTGCTTCAACCTCTCTTTGATTCATTGGCAGAACGCGTTTGCTGATGATCTTCACTTCACTATACCATTAGTTGGTACCACTGACTGACTGTACTTCTACCTTCAGCATCCTATTGTCTGCATATCATTGAGCCAGCACGGCTGTCCTTGTTTACTCTTACGCAAAAATGCAGCTCTAAGATGTTTGCAAGGTTGACGACAACAGAGGAAGAACGATTGTACGTAACATTATACCAACAATGGAGTTCAAAACTGAGGAGTAGTTTCAAGAATACTTCAAGCCTCTGTATTACAGTAACTTCCAAAAAACCTAAAGGAACAAGCGTTAACTACTAGTATGCATGCACCCGATGGGCGACGCGACAAACTTTCATATTTCATCCGCAAGTCCACTTCAACATCCATAATTTGTTTTTCTCGCCATCGTCATTACAGAGTACAGTTGTTCCGCACATGGACAGTGGGCGAAAATATAGAACTTCCATAATCCTGATCGAACCAAATTATAATTACAAAATATCTTCAGCATCATCTGGAAATCTTTATCTTGGTCTTATTCTTATCACTGCTTCCAGACAGGTGAATCTCTGTGGAGGCAAGAAGGGAAGCAAGCAATCCTATCGTTTTATTCTCTTCCAAAAAATTTCATCTACTCTCAAGGACCAATAATTCAAACTCTTTACCTGCCTCTGCGTCTTCCACTTATAACAGTTCCATACACACACATTCATACGCTTCAGGGGATCTGGAAGAAGTCTACAGGAATAGTACCTGCTGTCCTGTCCATGCCCTTAAGAATCTCTGCCTAGCCCCCGGCCAATAAGAACAAAACAATAATGCATCATGTGTGTGAATGCCTTCAGGCTACATCAAAAGCCCAACAGGAACAGCTCTGTGAGGCCTTTAAATGAAGAACAAACTTATTGAGCAACTATGAGACGAGCAGAGAGACAGAGAGAACTTCATGCATTCTACGTACATCTTCCACACTGAAACAGACAACCCTGAACATAGAACTGAACAACAAAAAACTTGGAACATAGCATGCATAGAATATAGGGTTATCCTTACGTCTTGTATACATCTATCCATACTTCTACTTCCACCAAATACTACACTACTACTCCTATTCCTTCTACAGCAAATTTACAATAGTGACGGAGTGAGTAAGCAGCAAGTGAGCCTTCTTATACACTATCTTGCCCTCGGAATATACTTCAACAACCAAGCCAGCAGTTCTATCATAGTTCCTCTCCTCCGCTTCTCTCTCCTTACTCTTTCTCACACACACACTATTCCCTTTCCAAATACTGAGCTACGGTCTGCTAGTTCTCCTATATATTATGAAAGGAACTGAGGACTACTGACGGACCAAGGATAGTTAGTAGTTGCTTTGCTCGTCGTCTCTAAAAAACCTCCAGACAACAAGGTTTACAAACACATATGAGGGAATGACATCCAAGATGAGAAACAGCCATGTGAGATAGTCCATCTCATCCTGTATTCGTATGTCTCACAGCCTTAGGAAATACAGACATCGGTGCTCTATGCTTTTTTCCTGCAGAAGCCTTGCGATTTCCAATATCCATCCATCCATCCACATCCATGCAAGGCAACACTGGTGTTTAACATAATATTTGAACTTGGCTTCAAAATGATAATCGGGCTTGCGAAACAACGACAATGATTTTTATTTTAAATGTTCCACTTCTCAACATTTCAGACGCGTGGAATTCACATGTTAGACCAACTGTCCATGAATCTATAGGTCCCTCCCGGGATTGTATTTCGAGAGTCAGTTCTCATCCCATGGATGTGAATTTCAACTTTGTACGAAAAGGGCGACAGAGAATAAAAATAGTGCAGCAGGATTACTGCAGAAGAAAGAGATCATTCACACGTTCGTAAAGAAATGAAGATCGCTTTCCATTTGACCTTTCCTCCGATAATTCAATAGTGCTGGCAATAATCATCCATTTCTGACCGTGAGCAATTATTGCTCCTAAACAGTCAAACCCAGGCAAGACGTCGTGAATAGGAGACAGTAGTGGAGTTGGACCACTTCATACTCCGTCATCCGACCTTTGCCGCTTACTAACCCCTATACTCCAACATGGTCATTCAGTATAATGCATGGTCATAAATAATAACTTGTCTGCTCCCGTTTTCAATTCTTATTACACTACTATTGCTCATTTACAATAGTTACGGGATTGCTCCTTGCTTCCGATGAGGGACCCTTTTGACTTTTCTTGTGACAAAGCGTCCGGCCAAGGTGAGTGATTACTATTAAAGAAAAAGAGAGGACGAAGGAAGCCAGAGAAAGAGAGAGAGAGAGAGAGAAGAGACAGGGCAAAAAAGAACAGCAAAAATTTTCACGACTAAATGCACTGAGAAATTTCCTCACATACAAAACATAAATGGTCTCCAGCTCTATAGAGATACATTGTAAAAATCCTACACACTACTGAAGGCCTCGGAAGGGGGAGAGATGAGAAAGAGCAAGAAATGAGACCGAAAGAGGGAGAGAGAGAGAGAGAGAGAGACAGACCGACCGACAGAGATCACAAAGGATGAGGAAAGCTAGTCTTATCCCTAACAGCTCTTATTTATCCTCATCCATAGCTTTACGTGCATCTCTCTCCCTTCTCAACATTCCTTCAATGTGTATAATAATATATGTTAATGGTGATTGCAGTCCTAGAAAGGCACAGAGAGGCAAGGGCCGACCGACCGACCCTTTTCAAAAATTCTCTCGCTCACTTCATCCTCGTCCCTTCTTTAAAATCTAAAGAAAGGAGAGAGAGAGAGGGACCTTTGGAAATAACAAGAAAAAGATTTTTCAACCACCTGAAAAGCTCCACCACTGTATGCTTTCATATAAGTACAGTTTATTATAAAGTACCGTGACTGGAGCTAATACCACCCCATGTATGTATAAAAACACCACTACATTAAATCTTCAGTCTGACAAGAGCACATACATAATAGTACACGTCGTCCTCCTTTTTTTCTTCTCCAGTTGTGTACCCTGATACATGTTAGAGGTACTACACTCTTCTACCCTTGACTGACTGTAAAGGAACAGTTTTCTATATGTTTCAACTCAATTTTTAAATGAAGACTTTCTAAACGAAGAAAAACAAATGGGTAAGAAGAAAAGGGAACTACTACAACAGCCCGAAAGAGATTTTCGGACTCCTTCTAATGCTTCTTCGACTGCTCAAAGCTTCACATTTCATCATCACTAGCAGCAGTAGCATCTTACTCACCTTATGGAGCAAAGAACGACTAACATGTAACAATCTGGCACATTGAGAATGATGAAGATGATGGTGGTGGAAGTAGCAATAGTAAAAGCTCCTAGTAGAAGCAATGATGGTGATGCTAGTTCTTGCCATCCAAGCTATCGTCATCATGCATTCCTTATCCCCCCTCTAGCTTAAGCCCAAACCGTGGGAATACCCTTCTGCCTTGTCTTCCTTCATACAATTCCATGACTATAGTCATCACAGAACATTCAACAGCCAACACAACTAGCATAACCAACATGTATACGCACACACAGACAGCGTAAGTTCTTCATCTTTTCCTTCCTCATACTACTCTCCACGTTCACTGCTACAGAGGACGTTTCTCCAGCCTGCCCAACCGCTACGTCGCCCCATCCAGATACCAGGCAGAAGTGCCAGGAGTACCAATGCTTTGCCATCAGTGCGCTAGTATGCTTTATAATAGAAAGCTAGCTAGACCCATGTTGAGCTTTACTTCTCCACCCACTATGCTATCAAAATGTGGGACCCTAGACTCCAGATAGATCCTTGCAAGTACCACTAGTTCAAGTCCTCATGAGAAACATTTTAGCTCAAACCAGCAGCAGATACGCACAGATGTGTACCCATCCCTCATGCATGGAAGCAAATGCACACAACCCTCATACGCTCTATGTGTGTCTCTCTCACTTACTACTATTACATCGTATAAAGTTTTCCCGTAGTATTTCTGCAACAATTTCCAAACATGTGCAACTTCTTCATACAAAAAACTTATACTTATATCACATCTCCATATAGAAATCCTTCTTGCTTTATAGCCAGGCAGTTTGTAAGTATACTGTACAGCCAACGCGAAGGACCATCTAAGCATTTGCTGCACATACAGGCTTGTTCAGTAGCACATACTACTGCCGATTGGCACCAGCACAAGAGTAGAAATGAGAACTAGCAAAAGGCAAAAGTGCTTTCACAGTAATAGTAGTTAGTGGGGTTTTCTATGGTGCACGCAGCAGTAGTAGTAGTAGTAGCAGCAGCTGCACTACAAGATAGTATCATTCATTGCTCTGGCTGGCTACTTCTTTTCAACCATACTACCACTACTTAAATTATCCCTGCTTGCCTCGTCTGCTTCTTCTCCCAGTTAAATAATAACACAGGCTAGTTCATTGCTTGATCAACCTGCCTTCTTTTTAAAACCATGATGATCATGAACATCATTCCAGATTATATGAAAAACATATGTACTCTACCGTCCACATCGCCGGCCTAAAATCTTGCAAAATACTTAATAATAAACTCCAGTCCGAAATCAGCGTAAATCTACAACAGCACCTGCTTAAAGAAGACACAATTTTCCACTTGGTGTCATGATCGCCATCATCATTATTATCATTTCAACTACTTTGTAACATTGCGAACGAAGTGAAGGCTGATCGTGTACTTATTACTACCTTATAATTCTTCTGCTCTTACTAAACAACATGCTACGACTAGGCATTCAATTACAAAGCCAGAGAGAGACTTGAGTATTAACTGGTAGTCCAGAAAAGAATGCTAAGCCTGCATGAGGAAGATTCATTCTCACTTACTTAAAATATACGGAAGTTAAATAGAAAGACCTTGCAAAGTACCACCACGGCCTCCTAAACTCCCATCATCTTACGTTAAAAACTTGTCATTGATTATGTTGACTATGATCGTCACTATCATCATTATCTTACAGACGATACACAGAAGTGTGAAACCACCAGACAGCTGGAGTCTTAAGATTAAGAGACAGAGATTTCTGTATCTAGTTTTCTTGAATGTGATGGAGTTATGGAACTATATGGATAGTTTTTATCATACGCCACACAATAACAGCTGAGTCAGTATGAACGAGTGGTGGGAGTGGGCTGAGAGAGAATCTCTAGCAGCCTAAGATTCCTACTTGCTTCCAGGCTCTTCTTCATCTTCATCCTGACTCAGACAGGCAGGCATACAACAAGGCCCTTTGAAGCTAGCCAAAAAGAAGAATTTCCTTCAACCTGCTTTTGCCATACGTATAATAGATTCTCTTCTATGTGGGGAGACGAGACCAGCAGCAAAAGCCCATGTTACAAGGACAAGCTTTTGGATGAATGCTCAGTTTCGGCAAGCATTTAACTGAGACACCCTCTCCTTTCTCATCATCATCATCCTACTCTATCCAGCTATACCACTGCAGTAAAGAACGCATAAGGAAAAGAAGCCTGACAGAATATATTTGTGACTACATCTCCAGCTCATCGTCGTACTCCCTCAAAAAGAAACCATATGCATGCATATGGAGAATTATGATAATGCAGCTTGAATTTCAGGAGCTGAAGGGGGTAGCCAGAAAGCAGGCAAGCATCATCCATGGAGCTTTTAAAACCTCTCCTTTCCTTCGCCTGCATAACCTCCTGCTACATGTAATAGTAGCACTGTACAACATTTCTTGTACTTCTTCTCTTCCTCCAGTTGAAAAGATTCATAACGGCATTGCATACTACATATACACACATTTCTATACGGGTTTGCAGGGAAGTTTCTTGGCTTCCTTTCTACATAGAGATACGTAGATAGATATATACAGCAAGCTATAATTTCCTCTCTCTCTCTCTCTGTCTAACTCACCCCTCCTACTAACCAGAGACCCATCTATGCCATAAGGGACTGGAAAAGGACGTATGTACGCATGTAGGACATTCATAAATGAGATAGACAGAGAGAGAGAGAGATGGTCTTTCCTACTGTGCACTTTTCCTTAGGGCTCTTTTGAACACTCCTGTTACGCTGTGTCCTTCACATTACAGCTACAATACAAAACATAGGTGCACTTTAGGTAGGTAAGTAAACAGCCTAAAACTGATGCAGGGATCATCACGACAGTACTGTCCTATAGAAAAACCATCTTTCAAAAGAACCTTGAGACGATAGCTACACATGACTGGCTGAAAAACTCTGATTTTAATGGTCCTTTCCTTTCCGTAATAAGAAAATTTTGGGTACGAACGAACGAACAGAAGAATTCTACATTACTGTTCCTCTGGACATCTCCTTCCCTAATGCACTCCTCGCACATATATAGCAACAGGAGCTTTGTATACATTCTTTTGGAGACAGACAGAGCTGGTGACAAAAGACTGTGCTTGCTTGGTCTATACAAAATGAGACGCCTGAAGCGACACTATTTTCCTCCAGCAAGCTGCAGTAACCCAAGAATCAATCCTATCCACTGCCCATTCTTACATCTAAAACTTAACCCATGAATATGTCTGTATTGTATATATAGTTGTTCGCGTTGGGGAAGACGACTGAATTTTCTACCTTCTCTGTACCATCATCAGACAAGGAGACATGATTTCTCAGATGCGACTTATTACTTCTATTATTATCATTTATATTATAGATTAAAGAAAGCTAAGGCGAACCTGAATATGGTTGTAGGAATAATTCTGCTGTTCTCCGAAGAGACGACGGTAAGATGTGTTACGATTTGTCATCCTACTCGCTCTTCGAGATGGACCTGCAGACGGAGGACGAATACTAGGACTAACGACTGGACTCACATCAGTTCTTCTTCTTTTCCTAGACGGACTCTCGCTCTAAAAATTTTAACGCACAGTTAGTTACAACACATCAAGAAAATTCTTCCTTCTTATGCTACTTGCTACACTTTCTTTAGCAACCCTCTGCTTTCACGAAGTAAAGGGTCATACAGTGTATTTGTATAAATGCAAGACGACAAGTTCATTTTTCATCTGACAAATAATAAAAAGCTTCTTACCTTTCTGCCGTCATCTGAGGCCTGAGGTTGCCGGCAGTACATGGTAGAGGAATGATGATGATGATGATGATTCATGGAGCCTAATACAAATGCATAAATAGAATCCTTAAAAAATCCACATAAAATACAAGATTTCAAATAATTACTTCTGTACTTATTAATATCATTTCTACCCTACACTACCCTCCTCATTTGTTGGCGGACATGATACATAAAAGCAAAGCAATTTATTAGCATACTACATGAAAAAAGTATAAAATGAACTTGGGATGCTCCAGAGAGTATTCTGAATAGCGTCGTATTATATCGAACAGGATGAATAATGCACACTACCGGAAATTCAAGGGTGGAAGGGTGAAATACAACGATGGTGACGACTATACGAGACTCGCTCTCTCGCCAAGAAAGAACCAAACCTGCGCTGAAATGATTTTACTCGAGAACTTCAGGGTGGTGGTGGATGATGATGGTGGTGGTGGAACAGGATTTTTTTTTCACTTTGGCAAAAGGGAAGAAAAGGGAGTAGTAGCTCCTACTTGCACACATGTACATAGAATTTTTCAAGTTGCGAATACATACTCATACACGTATACACACTACAGAACTCGCGATTCGTTGAAGAAGTAGTGACTGCATACAGTAAAAAAGAAGAAGGGACGACGACACCGAAGAAGGGAAGATATTGCATACAAGTAAGGCTTCTACTACTTCTTAAATTCTGTCTACGTTAATACTTTACAACTATATACAACAGGAGCGTAGAAATTCTACCCGGTCTGTAATGCCGATCAAAAATCCTGTGCTCCGAAGAACCCAGGGTGGTGGTAGGGTGGAATGCCGCCGAGGCTCGATTGCTCTCGCTCCCAAAATGCCGAAGCGTCATATGCGGGCTTGTAGGACCCGGGACTGCAATTAATTAATGAGGATAATAATGAAGCACGTGACGAAGATAAACCAGAGTCATCCATCCCTTCCATCCTATATATATTATATTATTATATTATATATTACTCAGGCCCCACGGGTTCTCTCATCATATGTATCTACTACACATGGATAGACTCAGAAAACTAGAGGCAAAATATGTACGCCGGATCGAATAAAATTAGATCCCTTCTGTCTCTTCTCAACATAGAAAATGTAACTCTTTCTCCTATACTATACTCTTTGTTATTTTTGCTACACTTTCGGATCCCTTCCTCACCCTTGCCTTATCTATGGCCCTACGAACTGAGTAGCATTACATACTTTTCTCCATACCTCAAAGCAAACAGATTTAAATGGATAACAGCTAAACTA
>JAQFYD010002322.1:0-10002 GCA_034694225.1 Bourletiella hortensis
GCAATTAGTGTTGTGGAAGTCTTGAATATGCTTGTGCCTACACTTTTCTTACTGACCTATATGCAAGTCTTTCTTATCGGATTTACTTCCATCAAGATGCCATTACAGCAAATAAGGTTCGTATAATAAAGTGTTTTAAACTGTAGTTAAGGGAGGTAACACAACTTTATAAACGATTATGTAGAGAAAGCTGCAAAGTGGAGGAGGATTTCCGGGTTGCCCACACACTCAGAAATGAACTGTTAAATCTATCCTAAAACACGTTGAATTTGACATTATTCCATGTTGGGGAACATGTAAGAGCCGGCTTACACGATAAAATGTAGAATTTACGGGTAGTGCAGAATGTAGACGGTGCTACATGCTCACAATGTTGCAGTAACATGTTTTGAGCATAGATGTTACATGAACAGCGGGGCTTGAAATTACAACAGGAGCAGGTCAAATTAAAATGACGCAAACGTAAAATTGATCATTGGCAGTATGATAAAGCTAACATGGGGAGACGGTAGGTTTTCCTCGATTACATTCCATTCCCCACTGTTATGAAAAGTAGTTTCGATCATTTATTTTAATTCCCTTTATTCAGATATGATTTAAACTAAATATATATCTCAACAATAGACATAAGGTTGAGATGAAGAATATACAAATTTGATTCCATGATGTGGACTTGACGGGCATGAGAGGCTAAGATCGCTTTCACCTGGAAGACTCTAAAACTTCCCAAAATCCTCACATTTGGCTTCACCATCATGACCTGAAAGGAACAATTATAATTATTGGTTCATTAAGTAATAATAAATGATATTAAAATATGAGAATCTATTATATAGAATCTATAGTAAGTGCACAACAATGGGAAATATGACTAACCATTGAACCCGATTGAACTTGAGCCCACGATAGGCAGATTCCAGCAATCACCAAGCAAAAGGAAAATTCTCACAATCGTAATCTGTAAGCTCATGCCATCGTACGCCCTCAGTTTTATGGTTTTCTAATAGGAAAATTAAACAGAAAATAAACTGACAAAATGTGCTTATAACACCCCCATTTCAGGTCTTCACAATCACCAAATTCCATTCGATAACTTACCTTCAAAAACACTCAGTACTGACCCATCCCGGCGCTTAACAATTTGAGGTACGAGAACCACTTGATCGCAGCCTTTTAGATTTCTCATAACTAATTTCACCACTTTTCATAATAAACTCGTAGCAAGAAGTAATTATGATTGTGGCTACTCAAATAAAATATCGAGCTGCACAGAGTTCAAATTTCTTTGAATGAAGAACCGCATGGACAGAAAAACGGCCGTTGCAATTCGAGTAGTGAACGCCCGCGCCTTACGAGCTTTAACATTTTTAACAATGTAAAGCTCGTAATAACATCGAAAAAGGTTGCGTTGACATGCTCAACGGAAATTAACATTGCCGGAAATGTAAAGTTGCCTACATTGTTGCAATGTAAGCGCTCTACATTTTTCCAGTGTTACATTAATCCTAAAAAATGTAATTTCAACAGTGCTATCCCAACGTTTGCCAACTTTAACATTCGCTTCTGAGTGTGCAGTACTACTTGTCACAAGACATGGCGTTATTCGTCCAATTATGCAACAATTGGTGGCAACGTTATTTCATCCCAGCCTTATCCATTGCAAGTTTCGCCTTTATGCTCATTCCGACGTACTTCAGTATCACATCTTACGACAGTCAGCTGCCTGTATACGTCTACGCTGTGTATCCAGCAATGGGGCTTTTTGCACTTTGCTGCACAGTTGTTATTTATGCTCAACTTGCCCATGTCCACATCTCATCTACTGCAATCCTAAAAAAACTTCGTGCTTCAAGAAGCTCGACATATGAAAGCGCTTACGGAAGGCAAGCGAGGGAGCAGAAGAGGAAAAATAGACGAGCTGAGCAGGAGGGTGTTCACATGGTGAATACGCAGACAGTGCAGTGGCTGCCCATGTTGGAGGCCCCAACCGAGGTGGTATGCTTTTCTGTCTGCCGAAACGGAAAGGCTTGAACATATCAAGGGCTTTGCAAGTTCACACTGGAGACTCTGGTCACAGACCAGTGGTCACTACGTAAAAGTTAAGGCGGGCGCGAAGCTTATCAGCGAGGTTTTAACGTATGTGATTATTTTGCTAAGACTAAGGGAGCTGCAATTGTCTGAACTACAGTAGAGTTCCTTTACGTGAGTAGATCAATAGCAGCTGTGGGAAAGAAGGCATATTGTAGCTAAACGTAATTACATGTAATATCAATAGAAGACGAATTCATTGAGAATGAGTTGTACTTTGCTGTTTTATTAATCCAAACGCGATAGGAGACATACTTATTTCTCATTCGAGACGTAATTGGGTAATTTACACCAATTGGTCGTCCACGATCGTATGATGGCTTAGTTTTATTGTAAAGTGGTCGAGCATCATTGCTGGACGAGATGCATTCGCAGGTCAACTATCGAAATTCGCTTGAAAAAGCTACAAAATGGTATTTCGACACCATGTTTCGCGTAGCAAGTATTTGCAAATTCGTTCCATACACTGTGGTACCAAATTCCAATTTCTACCGCAGTTATACTCTCTTTACAAAAATTCATCATTGGGCTCCGTTGTGCGTAACGCAATTTATTCTGGCTTTGTTGAACTTCATGCATTTGTACTCTTTCACACTGCACGTAAAGGAAAACGGCATCGATCTGTTGCATACAGAAATGCTAAGAAAATAGAGGAAATTTATTAGTGTGTAATATAAGAGCATGACGATGAAGGAATAGCAATAAGTTTGTATTATTTGTATTGGAAGGAACAATGTAAAAAGATGATGATGAGTGTATTATGAATTTAGCATGTAAACCATAGGGAATAATTCCATCATCCTGATCCCTTATGTATATTACATGTATAGCAACAGCAACAACTACGTCTCACTCGTCGTCCCACTGCAACAGCAGCTCATCTCCCCTGCTTTTCCATGCGACACGCACACACACATACAGCACGTCTGCCTCTCCGTCGTCCAGCCACATAACGGTAACCGGTCAATGCCCAGAACAACAACAACACATAGTAAACCTAATGTAGGAACAATTGTGTATGAGTCATTGTAAAAGTGAAATGCAATGATTCACCCTGTCTGGCCCTATGACTTAGTGTCTAAAAAGTTACTCTAAAATTTACTATAAATAAGGAAAAGAGTTAAATAAATCGCTCTCTTAGAGCAGTACAAGTTTGAGTTTCAGCAAGGAAACATCATCTTCACATTGTTATTATTTGCATGAGAAAGTTGATAGAGTCTTTGGCCCATCGTAAGTGAACACAGGTTCCGTCTCTCTTCTTTCCATAATAATTATAATACAGACTGAGCATTTGCTACCATCGGAGCTCGTCATTATAATAGAGATAGTGCCATTGTTGGCACATAAGCTGAGTATTGAGGAGGCAAAATTGTTAGTCATCGCCCGTCGTACTCAAATAAAGTAGACACCAAATTCACTGACAGGAAAAGAACTTATTTAGCTAGATCTGGGTAATTGTGTGCTACTACTGCATACCCTCCCAATCTTATACATGGCGCCCTCCGCATACCTTGTCGGTGTTTTTCGGTTTTTGTGTTTGTGTTGTTGTTGGTGTATCGTTTAGGAGACACCAAGGCGGGGAGGAACCAGAATTCCTCACCCAAATTGGTGAGTAAATACTTATTATAATTTTCGAGAAGAGTAAGTCCAAGAAGGGATATTTACTCTGAGAGAAATTATATTGTGGCGTCTCACTGAGAAGAGATAGCCAAGGCAGGGAGGAAGAATTGAGAATTCTGACCTCAAGAAGGGAAACTAGTGAGAAAATCCCTATTAGCACGGCCGTATTCCATGAAAACGAATTAACGGTGACTGTGAACTTTGGTTTAACTTGTCGCATTGTGGTTGCGGGACCTTAGAGACCGGGTCAAGTGAGACATAGTTGTTTGGGACTTTGGAGGATCCATACGGACACCAAGTTAATTCAAGGCTACGACCTTTAACGGGCAGTCTGGATGCCGTAATATTACGCACCTACTGCAAGGTATAATTGTGTAACGATTATAATTAAATCCCATGAATTAAGATAAATTCAGGAGGATACGATTACCTCTAGAGACTCAGATAACGAGTGCTAAGTAATCAATGGTAAATTAAATAAGTAATTAAGGTTGCCCCTAGAGACCCTAAAAAGTGCTAAGCAACCCAGGTGCAATTTATTGCAATGATAGAAATTTATTAAGTACCGCTAGAGATACCAAGCGTATGCTAAGTACTTGAGTAAAACAGGGTGAAATTGAGGAAAGAGAAATAACTCAATCATCACTAAACCGGCTACGCTCGAGATACGGAGCCCTAAGCCATATACGCAACGTTAAGCAAGGGAAGCTTGCGTGCATTTTATAACATCCTGTTATATTGGAAAAACTGGATTGACCTCCTAGAGGGTCAAATCGACCGAACTTTCGGTAGCTACCAGTGCAACTTCATAGCCTGAACACGTACACTTCCCCACTGGGGGAAAAATTTTGCAATTTTAGAGAAGTTAGAAAATCGGGTCGGTTTCCGGATAAGAGGAGTTTATGAGAACTCTCGCTAAAAATAACCTGTCTTAATGAGTGAAGACACGGTAATCTTCACAAGGCCAGAATTCGTCCCGATCAATGCTAGAACGAATGCGGATCCTCCGGCGTTCTGGAAAAAGGACAAATTATACATTACGGTATTCCGCGGTCAAACAGCACCTATAAAACTTAGTGAGGTACTTCGCTGGTACAAACCGTAGGAGGTACTTTGCAACGGTCAGAGGCAATCGCTGTCTTGAATTCTGTAGGCAGCTCTGAAAAAAGTGTGGTGTTTAAGGACGTCAAGTGGGATAAGGACATTGTGTTACAGTTGTTCGCATTGCAACTGTTTCCATTAAATGTTTCTTGCTGTCTAGCATCGGGATTCCTACTTCCGTGGCTATACCCTGACGCACCTTTGCTTCTAATGAAAACACCACCACGAATAGGATCTTTGCCGCTAGTTGGACGTATTGTAATAACGTGTCTTGTAGAATTTTACAACCTTTTCTTACCTGCCATATCGTGTATAGCTCATTGCCAAGCATTTTTGATTGGACGTTCATACGTCAAAGCGGCTCTTAAGACTCTAAGGTAAGTATACAAGTTTTCAAAGGAAAATATCTGCACAATTATTGCAATTTTTTATTTTAGAAGGCTAATTAAAATGTCAAGCGGCACTTCAGTAATAATTATGGTCCTGTAATATGTATGCCTGACGACTGCCACCCGAGGGCGATTTTGACAACGCATTTTGCTCCGCCTCTCTCTCATGACAGCATACTGCCTGAAACGTCTAGACACGTTTGTATTGTACAACTGCATGTGCATTAAAAGACACGGGAGTTGTTAAGATCTGTTCTAGGGGTTGTTAAGATCCAAGCAGAGCCTGCTCTGTCAAGATAACTAATTTTTCACAAATGCAGATTTGAAATGAGCCGATTGAACTCCGAATTTGGATTATGTTCTTCTCTAAATAGTCCTGAAATCCAGTTGCACGAAGAAACGAGGTTTGATTTATGGTGTCCTAACGTTAGAGTAGATTTCTAAGGACAAGACAATTCTAAAGTCCGCCTTCTTCTCGTTTCCGAAATGGTAAGTGGCAGAGACGTAATCAAATTCTGCCTTGAAAAAATTATTTGCTTTGAATTAATCGACTGGTGGGTTAAAAATATCAATTGCATCATTCGATAGGTCTTGACATGCGCTTCCGCGTTGATGGTTTGTTTGTCGCCAACAATCGGCCGTCACTATCCCCACCAAACCCTCGACAAGCTCCAGACGGACAAAGTGCAGAATTATAAATGGACAATGGACGACAGGTTCAGAAAATTGGCATTGCATTAACTATTGTGATCAAGTTCAAAGTCACTTCATCTGTGTTGGATTATCGCCAGGTGTGCATATCAACACCATGGAACGTCCATCATTCTCTGAGTAACTGCGAGGACACAAACAAATGCGTTTAAGAGATTCAAATGGAGTACTGAAGTGTCAATAAACATTTTTGAGGTTTCCGATTTGTTGTGGCTCGCATTATCACCCTAATTTTTGCATTATTAAAACTAATTTGTTTCCTGCCACCAGACATCCGGCAGCAGTTACTTCAGTTCAGAATTAAAGATAGAATACGTTCATGGTGATCGACCTGCATCCCTCCAACATCAATTGCACTCACAGTGATCTTGAGTAAGGTGACTTCTACGTTGACTCTAGTCATAGGCGTCCAACGGGAAAATACTACCAGCAGAACCTCAGATCAGTTCAACATGAGCCGTCAATCTGGACTTTCAATAATTATTTTCACATTGATCCCATTATCGCCGCATTTCGGCAATGCTGCAGCTCTCCAACCTGATGCTGAGCTGCCGTACAAGAGGAACTTTGTCAAGGAGGTAAACTTCATAACCTTAATAACGTAAATCCAAGAAACTGGCTGCGGGAGCTTAACCAAACAATGTTGAACAGATGATGAAAGGCGCTTGGAACTCATACCGAGCCTATGCTTGGGGAGAGTATGCTGTGTATCCTCTGACAAAGGAGCCAGCCTATGATGCTGGAGTACCCGGAAAGTTTCAAGCTGGAACGACCATCTTAGCCTCCCTGGACACGCTGTACATCATGGATCTGAGAGATGAGTTTAACTTGGCTCAAACTTGGGCTAAAACCAGTCTGAACTTCGCCGCCCTGGTAACGCAGAATGAACATCGACTGACACCAATTTCTTATCATTAAATCCAATCACCTGTTTCCCTTTGCTTGTAAAAAGGACGGCTGGACAAGGATTAATACCGCTTTTGAGGAATACGCAGCCAGTCTTCTATCGGCCTACTTCCTCACAAACGATAACGATTTTGTACTGAGAGCGCAAGAGATTGTGGAATTATTCCTCCCTAATTTTATCAGCTCCACTGGCTTACCTTACAGACTTCGCAATCTGGCTAAAAATGTAGGTATTTTGTATTATTATTCCAGGGAAATTCATTTTATCGGCCATTTAAAAACTGTACATTGCCAATACATTAGTTGGCCATGCTTTGTCATGTGTTAGCAATATGCAAGTCAGCAATGAAATGAACCTGGTTTTGGCAATACAAGAAATTCAGGTTGAGCAATGAAAACTAGGCAAGTCTTAATGTAAAATATAGCTCAGCAATAAGTCATGTTATACAATGATCCAATCAGACTGTGAAAATTGTCCAGCTCGTCTCTACGATGAGTGATGTCCGTGGAAGGCCACCTTTGGACATCCAGGTCCTTGGGCGTGTCCAATAGGTATTTGGCCAGACAGGCCAGCTTCTTCTTGAATTTTAGTGACGGTGGGGCCATACAGGTGCTTGCACAAATTCTTTTTAAGGTAACACGGGCAGGAACATGTAGAACTTTTCCAATCAGACACGGTGAAAACCACTGTGTGGGCACTGTAGAATTTCTCAACGAAAACGAACTTCCTAGAAGCCTGATCTTTGGTGAAGATTGTGAAGGTCAAGAAACTTGAGACATGATGACGTGAAGATTCGCAGATATCAGCTGGCTTCGGACTTCAATGGCCACAGTGTATGGCTACATTCTATTGCCTCCGCAGTCAAATTAATTGTAACTTAACAATGGCCGAAGAAGGATTTAAATACAGCTATTTACATATTGCTCAAGTCTAATTTAAAGTATGACCAAAGCAGGATAATCGACCATGGCCTATATATGACAAAGTATGGCCCAGAAAATGATATGTCTTATTCCAGCAGCAACCAATTACTAAGTAACTTACTGATACTGCAATTTAGCAAAAGAACACTGAATATGTGGCTACGAACCTTTGTGAGTTGGGCACGTTCCGTTTGGAATTCTTAGCGCTTTCCAATCTAACCGGGAAGCAGGATTTCAAACTCGTAGCCAACCATGTGACGGAATTTCTAAAGAACAACTTTCCGCCTGATGGACTTCTCAGAGACACCGTTGACGTTACAAGTGGACAGCATTATGAAGGCAGAGGTGATAACGGTGGTTTCGTCAGTGTAATCGTCACTGTTGTTTTTTGAAACTATATCGCTGCTGAATTATTTCCTTTGGGCAGATGTTGTCTTGCCGGAGAGTTCATTCCACCTCACGTTGATAAACGACTGGCTTCAAAATGGGAACACCCAAGCTCGTGAGACATTTGAAAGGGCATTAAGTTCTTTTATTCAGCACGGTATGCTCAAACTGGATAGCAAACGTGGATTACTGTATCTCACACATAGGCGAGATCAGGTGAGCGGTGACTTTATGCTCGTGGACTACTGTTTGAGCGGGGGAGTTTATGCACTCGCCACAATATTTAATGACACCACGAAAGGGGGGGGACTGAACCACGGCTTGCTTTCTATCGCGAAAAATCTGACGCTCACATGCCGAGAAGCCTCTAAGGCCATGAGCGCGGGATTAGGTAATTTTTCTTGTAGGACTAGCAATTTCAATGTCACCATGCAAAAAATTATTGCTGTCCCCATTGTTTTGCAGCGCCAGCTATGTTTTCTTTTGAAGCCGGAGCGGAGGAAATACTTCCTGAACGACAGTGGAACGATCTGAGCCCGTACATTGCATATTCTTACTTTGTGCTGTATAGAATCACTAAGGATCCAGTTTATCGCGAATGGGGCTGGGAAATGGCACAGAACATTGAACGCTATGCAAAGGCCGTAAATGCGAGTAGCAGCATAAATGGCTATGCAGGACTTTTGAACGTGGCGTCGAATCCACCCGTTCAAGGAGGGATTCAGGAGCCCCATTTTCTTGGTGGAACGCTCAAGGTCGGTGTTTGTGCCCATTGAAGTTTTAAATGTGGATTTCTTGTATGTAGTAATAGTTGTTAGTTTCTCCTCCAGTTTCTCTTCCTGTTGTTCAGCGATACGACGTCTTACGACCTTCGGGATTGGGTATTCAATGCAAGAGGTCATCTCATGCCCGTAAATAGGCTGAGTGGTTCAAATGACAGAAAAGGGAATCAGTTTAAGGGAACTGATGAGCTCACGTCCGGACCCATTACATCGTACTCGTTGGCAGTAAGTGCCACCGCATGGCTGATTGCAATGTTGGCGTGGATCATTTGGTGGCAACGAACGGACAGAGCGGCGGCCGGCTGCGAAACTTTAACAGGGGTGTGCTTTATGGAAATTAAGAGGGACGAGGGTGAGATCAATTTCGATTCCAAATATGCCCCCGTGTTTTCAGGAATGACTGGTCTTATTTGATGCCTTCAGTATCAATAATTAAACCGTTAGTCAACAATTCAAGAAAACCTCTTGAGCTCTCAGAGTTTACGGCTCCGTAAACAACTGCCTGAGCACGACGGTAGTAAGTGGAGATTGCACAATTTGAGACCCATTTAGGTCATGAACTATAAAAAGTTATTTTATACGGATACCATAGTGGTGAACGGTTGGCAAAAACCTAACCGAATAATTAAAATTTAAAGCGATCCCATTCTGAATAGATAAAAATCCAATCCCATCTGTACATTTTTTTGAAAAACTTTGCTCAAATGATCCTATTACGGTTTTCTCGGACGACAAAATGACGGACTTACGATTGAAATTCGCTAGACGAAAAGCTTAAAACAACCTTTTTGTTGGACGATTACAGTGAGGTGGCTTTACATTTGAAGAAACGATGTGTTGACCCTGACCTTGCCCTTTAGAATCTCACATGAACACATTCTAAAGTTGGTTCAATGTCACAAATGAGCCGAAGGTGATGAGGATGGCGAAAGCCTGATTTTTCCTCAAGGCTGCGTGGAGAAACATTTGGCCAGGTTTATGAAAACCAGTACACTATGGTTTACAAAGCATAATTAAACAAGTTACAGTGGGCAAAAGCCACATCATTGGGGGTTGCTCTGCTTGCTATGTACAGGGTGACACATAACCTTTTT
>JAQFYD010002323.1:0-10000 GCA_034694225.1 Bourletiella hortensis
ATTACGTTCAGGACTTTCTCTGTAGATCAAAATCAGCTTGATTTGTTGCGGACTATTATATAGAATTACGTTATAAGGCATGAGTGCATTCTTTCTCCGTCCTGACGTTTCCTCTAACCGAAATTGTTCAGGTTAGACGCGCCTGAGTAGTACAAGGACAGTATGTCAGACGCACGTAGAAACGTGCGATTCCCTTTGTTGTTTGAAGCGTAACGTAGCAGATTTTGAGCATTAATTGGCAATTATATTGTTGATCATATGTCGAGGTTGACAATGAATCAGATACGGTGAGTGCAAAAAGCTCAAGATTGGAACGGCGAACGGGCTTTGACAGTAATAATTATAACATGCCGAAACGCCATGAATAGGTTTGGGACCACAAAAACAAGCTAACTATGCGTTATGACAATGCTGATGAGTGGAGGAGTGGACCACACGCTTTGTTGCTGTCAAAGCATCTGAAAGGCTATGTAGCTTGTTACTTGTTGGCCTGTAAATTCCATTTTCGTGCTGCAGCAGCCTCTACCCCCTGTTGTCCGTCCGTTATTTCTCTCTCTCTTCAGTGTAGCCTGAATACTTTCATATTTTTCATTGAAAGGATAAACACTTATTCCGATCCGAAAACTTGAAAACAATGACCATTCATCTTCTATGCCCCGCCGCAAAATTAGTTTGTTTCGGGTAAGCCTACCCACAGAACCTAATTGTTTGCGTTAGACAACAATGCGTGCACGTGAAACTTTCATACTGAACTTTTGGACACTTTACCTGACATTTACATATTATATTCGGCAGCAAATTTAAAGTAATTTTCTGTCACGAGATGCCAATAAAGGGAGGATCACTCTTGAATGCACGATTGGTGATTCATAGCGTATGAAGTCACATCTTTCAGTCTGATGATTACAGCAAGAGGATGTCCTTATCGTTCATGTTTAGACAGCAAGGAAGAAAACCTTTAGCCTATGAATTGACCCTGAACAGTCCAACTGAAAGCAGCTTTTGCCATCCAAAGTGAGTGATAGTGAATAAAATGGCTACTCCTGTAAATATGTTATTATTTGCAACAGTTTTGTCACTGGTTTCAAGTATTTTTTGTTGGAATTCCTGGGGTATTAATCGCAAAATTTTCCATGCATCCATACTTCATGGTGGCAAGTGAATGGTATACCGAATTTAACTAATTTTTCAGATGATTCCTCGAGCGAAGAAAGCGAGGAGGAGGAGCCGTACTATGTCCGAACATCAGGTAAGAGACGTACAGTTTTGTAGAATTTGAGTGCTTGTGCCCCCTCAATTTTTGGGTAGAAATGCGAGGCACTGTTACAAATCACCAACGTAAATTAAAGTAAATAATGTTTAAATTCACCATTTTCGGTCTTAGCTACTGCAAGAGAAGGCCGAGGCCTTCAGTGGCATGGAAAATATCTTGCTGTGCACAGCAAGATATTTTCCATGCAGAAATAAATACACATGCATTCCAAGGCAAAAGTGGTGCGACGGTCACGACGATTGTCTTGATGGGAGTGATGAAGATGCAGGGGAGTGCAGGAAAGTCGGACGACGGTTTCAATGTTGGTCTATCACCCATTTCTTTCCCACTGCATTTACCCAAGTAAATCTGTTAGCTTCAGAGATAAAAAATTAATTGGGGTTCTACAGGGTCCCACGCAACACCTTTCCCCCCTAGTGCAGCCCAAACCCCTGGTCCGATTTTTATATAAAATATGTCATCTTGTAGCAAATTTAGTTGCAGATCTCATGCTTTTTAAAATTTTAAAATCGGTCGAAGAATGGCCAAGTTGGAGCACCAAACCTCGGACGCATGCAAGTTCGCCCGTAAGTAACATGCAGTGGTTGCGGTGTCATAACTTGGTCAGTTACCAGCCGATTTCAAAATGAAAACGTTTTCTGATAGGCGCTCGGCTGTTCTTGTGAACGAACTATCGTTCACAAAAATCGAATTCGCCGTTTAGATTCTGCGGTGGGGGGAGAAAGGTGTATTGAGGGACCCTGTATGCAGCTGTGACGAGATGTGGGGCCAGGGAGTTCATGTGCAAGAATAGAAGAGAATGCGTTTCTCACATTTTCCTGTGTAATGGAATTAACCATTGCGGAGACTGGAGTGATGAAAATCCGTTAGAGTGCATAAAGCTGGGCTTGTATGATGGTACGAGGAGTTTTTTTATGTAGCTTCCGAAAATTGCAGACAACATTAACATTTAGCTGTCTTTCTATCAAGCAAACGTTACCTGCTCGGATATTGGATTCGAATGTCCTGGCGAAAATCAAACCTGCATTTCACGGGAGCAGCTCTGTGATGGCAAGAATAACTGCGGTGACGGCACAGATGAAGACATTGCGAATTGTATTTGGGCGGGGCGTGTCCCGGGTAAGCCATAACCATGAAGGATATTTATATGACATGAGTACTTTATTCACAACTAATTCTATTGCTATGCAGAGACATATTGTCTTGTACGGAGCGTCAATTCGCTTGTAAGAATGGATTCAAATGCATTTCAAAACGTTACATGTGTGACGCCAGGAATGACTGTTTTGATGGGAGCGATGAGGATCCAGTGGAGTGTATCAAGGAAGGGATTCTTGAGCGTAATGGGAAAATCATCTAATATTTTTCGGGATCAGTTAATTAAGTAAACTAGGGTACTAATGCTGAATAGATAACTTAACATGTGCGGATGTTGGATTCGAATGCCGGAATACAAGTTACGGCGGTTCTTTCTGCATCGGTAACCTGTTTGTCTGTGATGGACGGGATACCTGTGGGGACAATAGCGATGAGGATCCATCAGTTTGTGGACAACGAACGCAGAAACCAAGGATTGAGCTTCTGCCCTGGGTTGATGAAACCCACGTAGGTGAGAGCCAATTACTATAATTCCTCTTTCTTCTTCATTACGTACAGAATTACAAAATATCATTGGTTTTTTGAATGGCAGGTCATAAGAAATGCGGAAATGATCACTTCCATTGCAGAGGAAGCAATCAATGCGTTAAGAAGAGGTATTTATGTGACTCTTGACCAGACTGCTACGACAAAAGTGATGAGGACCCAGAGATGTGCCGCAACCGCAGCAGCAGTACGATTTTACCATAAGCACAACAAACGTGTAGAAACCCTCACGTACACCTGTAACTGCAGTTAAGCTGTGAATTTTCTTCTGAATAATTACAGCCGCATTAACATGTCCTACATGGGAATTTCAATGTAACACAACCCAGAAATGCGTTCAGAGCCACCAAATCTGCAGTGGCAAAAACAAATGTGGGGATGGGAGTGACGATAGCGAAGAGGCCTGTGCATTTCGAAACGCTTCCGGAACGACGAGGCCTCATCCTTCACGTAAGTAATTACTGTAATTGATTTCTGATTAATGATAAACGAAATTCTGATCTTTCTTGCTGCTAGGACCCCCAATGATCTGCAAGAAGGGCCAATTCAGGTGTGCTAGTGGTGATCAGTATCAGTGTATTTGGGACAGCCAGTTCTGCAATGGAGTTCACAACTGTCGTGACAGTAGCGACGAGATGCCTCCAGCGTGCCAACGCACAACAACAACCACAACTACAACAACTCGGGGTAGATTTTTAAATTCGCAAATCTTTCAATACTTGAATTATTTTTGTTCCACATTTGTCGTTAATTTTGAATTTATGTTGTTCCCAGGTCCACTTGTATGCTCAAGTAGTAAGTTTCGGTGCAGAAATAATTTCCGCTGCGTCCGTTTAGCTTATGTATGTGACGGGGATAATGACTGCTCGGATGGTAGCGACGAATATGCCTCTAACTGTGATCTTAATGTGAATTATGAAACCATTACGACTACCACAACAGTTGCAACAAGTAAGCTATTTGCCATTGATGCTGTAATGCTTCGTAATTTCATGTATTCTTTTGGGCCATTTGATAGTTGTGTCCTACTGTAATCATAATCAGTTCAAGTGCAATGATGGTAGACGTTGTATTATGAACGAATACGTCTGTGACAAAGACTTTGACTGTGTAGATGGCAGTGGCGAGGACCCCGAACGTTGCAGTCGTAAGTAATTTATTGTTGTATCTGCCCGAAAAAGGCTTACCATTGACAGCATTGAATTCTAATGTATATTGTTGCAGCCCCAGTCAACTGCAGTATGGGTGAATTTAAATGCAAAAACGGGGAGAAGTGCATACCACCGGAATATATCTGCGATGGCGATGGAGACTGCAGCGATGGTAGTGACGAAGCATCCGATGCGTGTACCCACTTGGAGTCACCACAGAGTAGTGACATGACTCTGCGGCAAGTCAGTGCTGGCAGCAAGACCTCAAATTTCAACACATTATTCCACCTTGCAATTTGGGCTCTGGCAGTTTCAAGGCAAGCTGTGTAGCTCGCAATCTCTGTCATTCCGCTTTCTTCATGATGTGTACCAAATGGCAAGATTCTTAGAATTAAACCGACTAGAATAAAAGTATACAGCATAAGCTGCTTGCAGCGGAAGCTGATACCAGCTAATTAAATGCTGTCCCCAAAAAATGAGTACCACAGTGACTGAAGATTAGAGGTTATCTTCTACCAATAATGTTGACCGCCTTTCCGCTTATATTCTTTCTTAGCCACATTAATTTGCCAATGCATTTGTTCATCGAAGCTCATGTTGACACATGTTGAAATTTTGATTTGATGATGAGTCGTTAGTAATAAAAGGGGAAAAATTGGTTGCCATCCGCTTGATTTGATAACGCTTTACCGCCGAGAAGCAAGCCAGAACAAATGAGCTTAAACTTTTGCGTTCAGTTCAGGAACAGGGTGGCGGCGAGTGCTGATTTCATAAGTTTTTGTAGCATTTCATGTCGAACTTTTATTCGTTCTGGGAAACTGAGCTCCGTTTCCACAGTTCAGTATGGGCGTTTACATCGTGCTTTTTTCATCTGTCATTCACCTACTGCTTGGAGATGTGAGAGGCACAGAAAATTCTTCAGGTAATACTGTATCTGTCCCAATGGTGCACGAAGATCGTTATCTGCAAAAAGTTTAGTTAAAGTTCATTGTTTTTGCACTTTCAGGCGTCACCCTACATTGCGGTTCTCTTTTCGCATGTAAGAATGGGTACAAGTGCATTCCAAAAACACAGCTCTGCAACGGCGCAAATAATTGTTTGGATTATAGCGACGAGCACTTGGCTACGTGCATAAGGAACGGGGTAGTCCCGGGTAATCGGTCACTTCAGCTGCCACACCTAACGTATGAAATAAAATGAATTAATGTTTGCATCTTCTTTTTAGCTCAAGAGTCTTGTGAAACCTACGAATATAAATGCAAGAATGGATTCAATTGCGTTTATAAGTCGCAACTGTGCGATGGCCGTGATAATTGTGGGGATTTTAGCGATGAAGATCCCTCGACATGTCTTTATTTAGGACGTTTTTCTAGTAATTATTTTGGTATTTACCTGATTTTTGTGTAAATTTCATAACAAATATGAAATATTTGTAACTCATAGTTGGAACCAAGTGCTCTGACGTTGGATTCGAATGCGTGGGAGATGGGAAATGCATTTCGCGGAGGCTCCTTTGCAACGGTATAAATGACTGCGGGGACAATACGGACGAAGATATTGAGAATTGCAGAAGAGCCCGCCAAAATACTCCGATTGCTAACAATTTGACATGTTCTAAGGCAAAGTTTAAATGTAAAAATGGGTTAAAATGCATAACCAAGGGTGGACTTTGCAATTCCTACAATGACTGCATCGATGGAAGCGATGAAGATCCAAGTGAATGCATCAAAGAAGGAATTCTTCCAGGTGATAGCTTCACTTTTCCGATTAGCTACATGAACTCACCAGTTTGTGGGAGAAATGAAGCTGAAAAATGTTTCCAGATGGCGCCACATGCTCAGACCTCGGGTTTGAATGCAGAAACGCTACCTTTGGGGGAAGCTTTTGTGTAGGGAACTTGTTTGTATGTGACGGAAGGGATAACTGTGGTGATAATAGTGATGAAGACCCCGCGATATGCAGCCAGAAATTCATTAAACCCAAGATTGAGCTGCTGCCATGGTATATTCCTCCGGAGCCCAATTCCACGGGTATGAAACGAAGCTGTGATTTAAAGTAAGGTATATATAGAACGCCTCAGAAATTTATTTAAATTATAGACGTCAGAACACTCGGAAGTAATCAGTTTAGATGTGGAGATGGAAGGCTTACTACCTTAAGGTACCTCTGTGATGGAAAAGGTGTCTGTTCCGATGGCAGCGATCAGTCTCCAGCTACATGCGCAAACCGTATTAGTACGTCAGGCAATTCGAAACTTTAGGTTGCTACAGTGACCTTCCTATAATTGCGTAATCCTTGAATTTTCTTTGGAATTTGCAGTCAATGGCCACTGCAAATGCCACCAGTGGCGCTGTCCAAATTTCCGAAAGTGCATCGACAAGAAATTTATTTGTGACGGTGATGATGATTGTGGAGATGGGAGTGACGAGGACGTCGCCAGCTGTCTATTTACAACGACCATGGGACCCATGTCAGCTGTACAGGAAGCTGATTCCCATGATGTCTCTGGTGAAGCCTGCAGATCCGATCAGTTTCAAGGTAAGCGACCTCCCTGGTGGTGTGTCATTGGAATTTGTCTGTGACCATGATAATGACTGCGATGATAACAGTGATGAAAGAATGGGGGATGTGTCAAATGAAACAAGGGCCAGTCAGTGCTCTGAATTTGTCATCGACCCAAGGCATGGTACCGTCCTTCATACAAAGGCAGAGCACATTATATATATAGTAAAAATTTCATAGGGACATCAAGTTGCCCGGAGGACGAGTTTCAGTGCAAAGACGGGGAATGCGTTCCCATGTTCTATACATGCGACGGTCACAAGGACTGCACTGATTTTAGCGATGAGTTCCCTTCACTTTGCGCTTCACAAAGATCTGCAGGTGATGTACAAACTTTTCCCTCTGTTGTCACCGCTATAGTTTTCCCGATTCTGGTTAATTTGGGCAACTGGCTAAATAATTCTATGTAGACTCCACCCCCGATTGCGAACTTAGCTCTGAATTCTTATGCCGCGGTGGTAGGTCATGTATTCCCCAAGAAGAACTGTGTGACGGAAAACCTGACTGTGACGGTTCCAGTGATGAAGATACTGCGCTTTGTGAGGTGTCAACAACATCAATGCTTATTAGCACCACAACTAGTACAGGTCAGACTGTGGTGCAAACGTTTAATATGGTAGTCCCAGTAAGAATATGTACAATTTTTGTTCCGCTCTGTAGGCCCTCTTCTCTGTTCAATGAAGGAATTCAAATGTGCCAACGGTCTAAAATGTGTCCCTAAGGAAAATAAGTGCGATGAAAAAGATGACTGCAGCGACGGTAGCGACGAGTCATATGATATGTGTGTCCATGGGGGAAAGAAGCTAGAAATTGATGAGGACTTAGGTAGTAGCATTATACCGTACCTGCTTGCTATCGCCGGAGGCATCGTTTTGGTCATACTGATTGCATGTGGAGCCAAATTTTACTGTAGGAGACGCAGAATGCCGCTCGAATATGTGTAACCTGTGCCAAATTCAATCAATGTGCATTGACGGAGCTCTCAAATTTTAGCCCTCTTGGGCCGCCTGCAAGATTTTCACAATTGAAACTTTCAATATTTAATTTTTATCTATGATTTACTATTTTATTACTTCATTTTATCTATAATTTATTCGAGTTTGAGGGGCTTAAGACATGGCCATTTCAATGGATGTAGCTGCCCTAATATACGCATTTTATCAAAAGTTGCATGGGATAGTGTCACATATTACCACGTATTAAAAGTTATTTACTGCAGGATATTAACATCCTGTACTTGTCAATGTATCTAAATAAAAACGACAAATCGACACCGACGTCTTTGAAAAGTAGCCTACGAACCGCGGCAGAGCTTGGGACTTGCACACACAATCGGAGATGTTATAAATGCCATTCACTTGTACAGGAGTTCGGAAAATCGCGACGAGGAGCAAATGCAATGACAAGAATAATGGGTATTAGCCAAGTTAATAGTTTTAAAGGAGGATAACATGAACAGAAGAGGATGCGGCTATCAATACCAGGAACAGCTTAGTGATTACAGCGCTTCCCTACGACATTGAAAATAATATGATGGCCTACAATCATTGCATCTTTGACTTTGGGGTCGTCGGACGTAAAATATTTCAAATAAAAAGCTGGTCTGGAACTTGCAAAATGGCGTGGTTATGCGTGACAGGTCTAATTATTTTGATCACGTCAGCAGCAGGTAAGTGCAAGGGAATGGATTCAGGAATTGGAAAACATTGTGATAATACGGAATACGTATGATAAGGTAATTCATCTTAAAAATTGCCTCACTGGTTTTTCTTCAGTCGCAGATAATTACACTGCCGAATACGAACCTTCAGAAATCGATACAGACACTGGGCTTACGTCGGCCGGTATGACAATTCCTTTTTCATTTTCTCATTAAATGTACTGAGATGGAATCAGTTTCATCCCTGTGTTTCTATTATCCCCAAACATAGCGCCGGCTGCAGGTCTTCAGTGCTATGCAACATTTTATACCTGCAAAAATAATTACAAATGTGTGTCACGAGGTGAACTATGTGACGGCTTTGACGACTGCCTGGATGGGAGCGATGAAGACCTTACTCAATGCGTAAGACTCGGCAAGATTAGCCGTGAGTGTGAAAAAGTGTTAGTGTTCAGCTTGTAAGACAACAACTGCACCCAATTGTATTATCTGTAACTGTTTTCGCAGCATCCTTGTTTTGTTCTTCGGCGGAATTCAAATGCAAAAATGGCTTTAAGTGCACTCCACTTAGATATTTATGCGACGGAGACAATGACTGTAGAGACTGGAGTGATGAAAATCCCTTGGAATGCATTCATGCAGGAATCTATGAAGGTGCGAAACAGACCTTTATGCATCAAGCTAACTACAATTAGTTATTGAATGCTCAATTTTGCTTGTTTCCAGGAAACGTGACATGCTCAGATGTTGGATTCGAGTGCCCTGAAGGAAACGGAACTTGCATCTCCAGAAAGCAGCTGTGTGATGGAAAAAATGACTGCGGTGATAATACAGATGAGGATATTGCCAATTGTATTTGGGCTGGGCGCGTTCCAGGTATGACAAACTGAAGTCAGCCATGGTGAAACCTCATGTAAAGTAGGTACTACCAACTGCAATAATTTCTGCAGAGACTCTGACTTGCGAAGATACTGAGTTTGCATGCAAAAATGGATTTAAATGCATTGCTAAACGGTACATGTGTGATGCGCGGAATGACTGTTACGATGGTAGTGACGAAGATCCTGTTGAATGCATTAGGGAAGGCATTCTTGAAGGTAAAGCATGGGCAATGATCTTTAAAAGATCCATTCAGGCTAAAGAAATAAGCTCTCTTTGTGCGTATTAGCAAACGTAACCTGCAACGACCTCGGATTTGAATGCCGTAACACAAGCTACGGAGGTGCATTCTGCATTGGAAATCTCCTCCTCTGTGACGGAAGAGACAATTGCGGCGACAACAGTGATGAAGATCCGTCCGTGTGCACACAGAAAACACAGAAACCAAGGGTTGAACTTCTTCCTTGGGTTGACCAAAGCCAAGCAGGTTGAAGAAATTGACTTTCCTCATGTCATTTAATAAGCCTGTGTAACTTAATGTGTAATAATTTTCATGCTAGTCCATGCCACTTGTGGAAGTGACCACTTCAGATGCACAGCAGTTTCATATCCTGCCTGTATTAAGAAGCGATATTTGTGCGATTCACAGCCAGACTGCATGGACGGCAGTGACGAGTACAGTAGCATGTGCAGTGGTCGTAACGGTAACAAATTCACCTGTAAAATTTTTTCACACCAGGAGTATACCATCATTCGCGATTTGTTTTAATAACAGTGACTCTTCATTGTGGCACTTCGGCGTTCAAGTGTGCAAACAATAGAAAATGCGTA